>VDFB02148491.1:0-30499 GCA_007258455.2 Sequoia sempervirens | reverse complement strand
TTCCAAAGTAAATAATTAATTATGATTTTTTTTATTACATTTTTAAAAATTTATAAAAATTCGTATGTCTGACCACCTTAACTTGGTCAAAACTACATGATTTTTTTTTTTTAATCCTATAGTATGCAAAGCATAGAATGTGACACATGTTTTAGATTCAAAAAACGTAATATGGTTTGAAAGCTATAAATGTTTTTCAATCAGCCTATCAATCATGACTTTAGTCGTAATTCAAATAGAAAATGAATAATAATTATTTATTAAATTCAAAGTAAAGCATAATTTATATTGGTCGAAAGTTGAGAATATCCTTTAAAAACCCTTTCCATTTCATCAATTTTGGGTTAAAAAAAGGTCATCAGCCACATACCCTACACATACCCGTCATATCACCATGTTTTGGCCCATCATCATCCTACACATACCCAAATCCAAATGTGGGATGAGAATATCTCTAAAATCTACTCATGTGTTTCCATGAACTTGGAAGATGATGCCACGAACCAATAAGGACCATTCCCAATCACAATAGAAGGTGACAAACAAGGTACCATTGGAAACTAATTTTGAACATTCTTCAGAGATAGAGATGGTTTGACAATAGTTGTGCAATAACTGTCAACAAAGAAGAGAGATAACCCCACAAATGTGTCCTCCAAATCTAAAATATGAGATTCTATGAACAAGTAACCAATGTCTAGCAAATAAGAATACCAATCAAGAAGACAAGGAGATACTGGTAGTGATGAATCACTAGATGCGCTTAATGAGTCATCAAGACAAGATGAATGGTCCTACTAAAAAAGAATGATAGGAGTCTCAATCAATGACTCTACACAATGAATCATTGAAGGTGAAGGTACATCAACAGTATTTGATGGAGAAGAAAGAGCATCTAAATAACCCTCGCCATCCTGATCTGAAAACTCAAAGTAATCTTAAACTTCAAACTTCTGCATAGTAGCATGATCATAGGGTATCCTGTTTGAAAAATGAAGAGACACAAGACAATCTGAAACAGGATCATCTGGGAATAGCAGAGTATCAGGATCTCCATGTATCTCCCAGATTTTAGTCCAAAGAATATATGAACACCCAAAATGATCAATAGCATCCAAAGTGGCATCATTAGTATGCATTGCAATAACTTCTAGGACATGATCCCTTTTTACAATTTCATGCAAATTTCTTACTATCAACACTAGGAAGGGGAACAAGATTATATAAATGTTGCAACAAATGAAGCCATCTAAGATGTTTTATGATACCATCTCTCCATTCTTTATAGTTTCCTTTTTTCAACATAATCGCTGAAGGATGAAATGAAAACCCCATAGTCAACTATGACACATCTCCAAAAAATACAAAGACAATAACCTTCAACAACAATTATAAACTCCCAAATACTACAAATGAAGCCTTTCCAAAATACTTCAGGAAGCAATAATGCAAAAAGAAGGGTTGAGAATCAAGCAACTCCATAGAGCACAAGAACACCAATATTTAAATTAAACGGATTAAAAGCACCAACAAACAACAAAATATGAGAGAAATTCCTCAATGACTACAAAGGTGAGAAAAATACCTTTCTGTTCATATGTGGTTTACGAAAATCGGCCTTTGTTTGCAAAAGATATGAAAACAGGCATGTAGAGGCACTTTGGAAGCACTAACAAGCACCTAAGGGCTCAATTCTAGTTGTCCATGTGATCATGTCCTTGAAAAGAGGAAAATTTTTTGGCACAAAACACCAAGAAAACTCCACCAAAGCACTGAGCCTTAACATGCAGAAGACTATCTACTACCTCCAAAGTTCAAGCCTTTACAAGCACTTCATGTGAACAATGCAAGCACAAGATATATGAAGACCAATCAACACATCTTCAAGCTCAATGTGGGATAAAGGATCTCTGAAATTCCCAAATCACATGGGCCCACCTCCAAACCCTAGATAAATATTTGATGCAAAACTTTAGATATGTTTAAAGTTGATGTTGTGCCTCCACATGGTGAATATGGCATGCCAAACTACTGAATGTTGGATCACGTGTGGAAATAAACACTCCAAGCGATCTAAAATGAAATTGTCCTTTCAATTTGGAACAAATTTGTGCCTTCTAGAAAAAATGATGAACACATCCCAGAATAGAAATCATGGCCAGTAGAGGAAAGAAGTATGCCTAACAGGGAGTGTGAACGCCACCAAAATTGTGGGCTACCAAGGTGAAAATCATTTCTACATACGACATTCCTTCTCAAAAATATGCTACCAAAAAATGAACTACAACAGGAAAAACTTCCAATGCCCTCCAATAGATGAATCACACCTTTATTCACAAACTCCAACTAGACTAATCTTCCATCAGCTGAATAGCATTTTCTCACATATTAGAGTCAAACACCTTCTTTGCAATGGAGATTTTTCCTTCAAAACTTTGCACAATAGAATGACGGGCCCTCCAAGTTTGAAACACAACCTCTTTAGCAAAGAATCGATGCCTCTACTTAAGAGAATTGTCGCCAACAATCAAAACACTGACCTCTAATTTTTTTCAATTTGATCCCCTCTCAAATGAGAATCACAAGCTTTACAAAAAAGACAAGCTTTTTAGGGAAATGAAATTTGCACCTTTTTGATAGGTGAAATTGGCTCTTTCAAAGGGAAATCAAGCCTCCATGGCAAGTCGCAGCAAGGAAAGTACACACATAGCTCAGGGTTAAAAAATGCCTCTTCTATATTGCCTCTAGTCTACAAAAATCATTCCCTCTACAAAAAAAATGGCCTTCTCATAGAAAGTCGATCTGCCAAAATACTAATCATAGCTTGTCAAATGTCAATGTTTTATTACCTTTAGATTGCAGCCTCCTGAACCATCAATTTTAAAAGTGTTCTATGAACTTCTCTTGCACTCTTAGGGGTTTTCACCTAAAAGGAGAGAGATAGAACACTAAAATTGAGGTGGTTCACTCAAACTAAGGTACATGCAAGTGTTGGACTCAAGCAACACTAACAAGGGGGGTGAATCAGTGTTGAACAATTTTAACTTTTATTAATTTTTCCTTTCAAGTGCTTAAACTATTCAATCAAAAGAAAGATGCATGAACATGAAACATTAAGCCACAACACCATAACACAAGAATTTTTATATGGAAACCTTGTTAGGGAAAAACCACGGTGGAGGTCAATCCACAATTTGAGTACTCGAAATATAATGTTTAACAAAATGGGAATGCACTTGCATTTAGGCACACTGCCTAGAGCTCACTGCTCAAAATAGGAAGGCTCACTACCTTACAAAAGATTTGAATCACAATCAAAAGATTGAACTGAGAAAATAGCATCTACAAATTCTTGGTTATAGTTTTGGTTAAGCTCATAGATCAAATTTTGGACCTTTTGTCTAATTTTGCACTTCGCTCTAATCTGCCTTAATTCGCTTCACAAATATCCTCTTCTGCACAAATGAGAATCACTCAACTGCTCTTCTGATATTCGCACACATCTACACACATCGAACACCACACACACCACTTACAAAATGAATTTACTGATATCATATATATCTACTACCAAGATTTCAATCACTACATGCCGGCTTTAATAAAATAGAAAATATCTTCCAGCTATCGACTCAATCCACTTTTAATATTCGATGCATACCCATCAATTTCAGATAATGCTATGTTGTGGCTCCAAATCAAAATTCTTGAATCATAGAAAAATTTAAACAATTACTCCTTATACATTCATGACATGCTACATACATCAAGTTGGCCTTCATGAAGAAATAAGAAGAAAAATCATCCTATCGGATCTCCTAACTTATACACCAATTAATGCGCTATCAAAAAACTTAACAATAAGATAATATAGATACTTAAAAACCTTCCCCAAGATCCACAACTCAAAATGATAATCTAGTGAAGCATACAAATTGACATACTAACCAGATACCATGTTCTTCATTCTCTCTTCCAGTAATACTATGCTCTTTACTTTTCCTGTCGGTATGAACAAATCTTGATCTGCGGACTAAAACAATGACTTAGGTTGTCATCAATGACAACACTAGAAGCTATATATTCCAATAGAAAGAGGGTATGTGCAGGATCATCATGGAAAACATAGGCCCTTAAGTGGCAATAAATTCAAAAAAATCAGAGTTAGGCAACTTGACATAAAAATTTGAATAAGTTATCTATATTATTTCAAAAATATGTAAGAATAGAATTTGTAGCAAATTGAATGGAGTTTCTAAACTACTAGGTTTATTTAAAGAAAACTAAAATCTATTTGGTGAAATTTTGAAATTTCAATGCAATAGTACTTAAATTTGAGGAAAAAATAAGAAGTAGGTGTCTATCCCACCTAACCACAATAAAATGATAATATTTTTATAAGATTTTATATATAAGTAGAGGACTCATGTCGATGTGATGCATATTTTTTTTTGTAATTTTTTCCAAGTAAATAATTAATTAATAATTTTTTATTACAACTTTTAAAAAATATAAAAACTTCATATGTCGACCACATTAACTTTGTCAAAAATTCATGAAATTCAATTTTTTAAAATCTTATAGTATGCAAATCATAGAATGTGATGCATGTTTCAGATTCAAAAAGTGTGATACCATTTGAAAGCTATAGATTTTTTCAATCATCCTATCAATCAAGACTTTAGTCATAATTCAAATAGAAAATGAATAATAATTATTTATTAAATTCAAAGTAAAGCATAATTTATATTGGTGGAAATTTGAGAATCTCCTTTAAACACCCTTTTTGTTTCATCAATTTTGGGTAAAATAAAGTCGTCAACCACATACCCATCATATAGCCACTTTTTGGCCCATCATGATCCTGCACATACCCAAGATGGAATTGAGATTAAATGCAATGATCTAAATGTAGCTGATTGATACAAATGACTTATTATGAATGTAAAACTAATAAAATATGCATTGCTTGAAAACATAGCGAGGTATGCAAAAATGAACTAAAAACATGAACTAATGCAAACAAAATTGAATGAGGTTTAATAAAGTGCACTTGGAAGTTGAATGTTGATCCTTGAAGGTTCTAAAAACTGGCAAAAATCATTGTTGGTCACTAGTGGGACTCATTCACCACTGATGGCGAATCAATCCTCCTACTGGTAAACAGACCTAAAACTGCTTTCTGACAAAATCAACCTTTTCATCCTTTAGGTAGGACTCATTTTCCACTAATGGTGAATTAGTCCTCCTCCAAAATTCTCCAAATTCAAAGGTCAATCTTGTAGGTCCAAATCTGCACTTGTCTTCTTGTTAGGTTGATGGAGTCAAATCTGTAGAAAACGGGTTGTAGGTTGTCTCCAAGCTTGAATTAGGGTTTAGTTGACATGAAACACTTTGATGACTTCTTGAACACCTTTCAACACCTATTGTTTTGAAAATTTTGCATATAAAGTCTACAAACACACATGCAAAAGGGGAAAAATGGTTAAGGGTTAGGGTATAGGGATTTTCCTTGGTCAAATCCCACTTAAATGGTAATCAAACCCTTGATAAAGAAATGAAATGAAATGAAGAAGGAAGTGATGAATAACAACATGCAAATGTACTAACTAACCAAAACATTGTTGTTGAAATTTGAAGATGTGTCAATGGCTGCTCCAAGATGCTTGATAGATGCTTGATTGAATGATGCAATGATGCTTTGAATGCAAGAATGCTAATTGATGTTAAATGAATGAATGAGATGAATGGGGGTTAAAATGGATGGAAAAACACTTATTTATACACACTTACGCCCTAATTACCCAATGATACAATATCACAGGCCAACATAAGGTCTTTTTAAATAAAAAACCAAAATAAAATTTGAATTATTTTAAATTTGGAGCTAAGAGGGACTCATTCACCACCCATGGAGAATGGGTCCCACTCTAGGCTTGTAAGTGGGTGTTGGGAATTAAGTTACATTTAATGTGGTTTGTCAGGTTTACCTTCAAAAATACACTTAATTAAGTCCTATGAGTGTATAAAGTGGTCAAATGAAGCATAAGAAAGGTGTAAATAGTGATAACAAGTATAGAAAAGCATGAAATCTTGTTACAAGACTTTACAAAACTTTAAAATAAAACTTGATAAGTGATAAAAAGGTTTCTTTTAGATGAATTATAATGATAAGAATCTAGAAAAGTGTAGAAATGTGTTACAACACTTCACAATACCTTCACAAGACATCACAATTTGAATATTCAGGACCTAATTTGAATGCATAAGTTACATTGCAACATTAATTAACTAAGAAAAATAGGTCAAGCATCACAAGAGAGAGACCTCAAAGACCATGAAAATGTCAATGATACATTTTTCTATGGAATATTTATCCCCCACTTTAGTGAGAGAATGAACTTGGTTCAAACTCACACTAAAGTAGCCATGCATATCTAGAGGGAGGTTTGAATGCACTTATGCTAGTAAGATGAAATAACAATGATAAAGAAGGATGATCAAGTCCCTAGGATGAAGATCCCATGGAAAACTAAACATAAGAACAAAGGAACACATGTATGAAAGAGAGAAAGAGAAGGGGAAAAGGAAAAGTCAGATCAAGCTTTGATCATTTGTTTAGCTAGTTGTGAATCAGATCTAGGTTTTTTGTCCAAAAAAGAAAATTCATACTCACTCTAGGGCGACAAAACTCATGGCAGTCCACCGGGTGAGAAGGCTCAAAAGGTGAGAAACATACACTAGTTGGTATGCACTCACAAACACATAGGTGACTATGGGGAAAGTCGTGTTGCGAAATGGGCTTCCCGCTCAACCATATCAAAGTTATACCTATTGATAACTTTAATAAGGTGCCACAAAGGAAAATGTCGGTTCATGCTTCATGCGACAAGCAAATATTTGTATGCTTAGAACTCATGAACAAGCAGGATGGTACCATAGGCATGCAATTTGTGTTATGCAAGGTGGCATATGAATGCAAAAATGTAAAATGTAAAGGAAATTTCAAAGGAGTCAGATTGTTAAGTTCATGCGAGGTCTATCACTTAGGGAACATTGTGTTTAATGTCTCCAAGAGAGGACAAATTAAAGAATAGTATATTAACAACTTAGGGGATGCAATGTGTCACATTAGGCCACTAAGAGGAATGTGATATGCTAAGATAGATCACACTTGTGAAGGACATCACAACCAATGTCATCCATAAAGTGACAAACACATCATATGAAGTGACAAGGCTACACTAAGAACCAAGAATGCAAATAAATAATGCCAATGTATGCCCCCCACTTTAAAGAAATTGCTACACACCGTTTTGTGAGAAATTACTTTAAAGTGGCAAAGGAAAGATGCAACAAGAAAAATGAGACATGAGAACCAACTTGGAAAGCCCCTATGCCAAGTCATATGTTTCCAAGTAAGGCTACTTCATGTAAACGAAAAACAAAACAAAAGAAAGGGGAGTTTCCCCCTAGAAAGGAACACACCAAACACATAAGGGATCTGTGGATTTTGGGTCAATATGTTCATTGCTGCAATGTTTTGATTAAAGAGATTAGAACTTTCATCATTCCCCAAATACATAGAACTAGAATAATGACACAAAGAGAGCAAAAACAAAAGAAAGACAAAGCCATTTTTGGGTCAACATGGAAGAGACATTGCGGTCTCAATGCTTTGCATCATCCCTGAAAGGAAAACACAAGCCAAAATAAAATGAAAGGTAAAATAAAAGGAAAATATTTTGGGTCAACATGAAGGATACATTTTAGTCTCAGTGCCTTGCGTCATCTGCAAAAGGAAAAACACAAGAAAATATAAAAAAGGAAAGGAAAAGGGACCATTTGGGTGAACATGGAAGAGACATAGGGTGTCTCAATGCTTTGCATCATCCTCAAAAGGAAAACAAAAAAAAAGTGAAAAGGAAAATGCAAATCATATGACATGTAGAAGAATAGAGGTACAAATAGAGCAAGTGCACAAAGAGAAGAGAAAATTAAACACACATTATGGGGGAACACATTACACACATGCAGGCACATCAAAGAAAGAAAGGAAAAAGAAAAAGGAAAATGTAAAAGGCTAGTAATTCAAGTGTAAGTCAACCACTAATTGAGTTATTAGCTTCTCAATATCAATCAATATAAGTAGAAGAGGAATAACACAACTAAGAGACAAGGACAAATGCATTACAAAGACAAGGCTAACAACTTATTGCCCCCACTGAATGTGAAGCAAGAATGAGTCGAGGTGGGTGATGGGAAAGGATCATGCAATAGTGAGAATGGAAAATTCTACCACTATGGAATGATGGAGGGATTTTGTTTAAGGGATGATAGGATAGTAATCAGTATCAGTGAAGTGATACTTGTTCAGTATGTCCTTCAATGTATGACATTCATCAATTCGGTGTCCAAGAATACAATGATATTTGCAATATGGTATGTTAAAATTTTTAGGATGGATGACCAACCTGTTTGAAGGTAATAAGAGTATAAGGCCTTTGTTTAAGAGCATCTAGAGTCTCCTTTCACATTCAGGTGGTCGATGGAGAGGAAACTTTAGTTTCTTCAATTTGTAAGGCCTCTTGCATTTGCTAGATTCACCTTTTTCATGGATTGAAGGAGGAAGAGGACCTATGGGGATCCTAACATCCTTGTCATTGGAATTAGGTAATGGTTGTTCATGTGGAAGGAGAATGTTCAAGTTAGGAGGAGAATCAAAGATCATTGTACCATCACATCAAAGTCTCCAATATTCAAAATGAGGTTTGTTGTCATCAGGAGGATCTTGATATCCTAATCTTGTTATGTTTTCATCTATTGGTTTTTGTTCTAATAGTTGGTGGATGTTATGCTTAGTTGTTGTGTCACAACATTTTTTTCTTAAGATAGTAAAGCCTTTTCCATATGTTTCTTCAAGGTTGATTCGTGTGCTTGTAACTTTGTTATCATAAAATGGTTGATGATGTGGTTTTTTAGAGGAACTAGGTCCACCTTTTGAGGAGAACTTAGGTTCTTTAGTTGTTTTAGGATGTAAATAACCAAACATGTCAGAGCTGAGACAGTAGGGAAATCTTGTGACTTCATGGATGGGTAAGAGGCTGCATTGGCTTCAAGATTGTCAAGACATGAATTTAAGAACTTGTTCATGCTATCATCATCTTCTCCAATGATGTCAACATCACAAGGAGGACATTCATTTGAAGTTGAAGAAGCATGAGGAAGCTGAAGGTCATTAGGATCACAACCAAAGGAACAATTGGACATGTCTCCTAATGATTTCAATGAATTCCAAAACTTGTTAAAGAAAAAAGCCATGATGACAATGAATAGAAGTAAACTAATATGCAAGAAAGGAGATTAAACATAAATTTTGGAAAGTATAATAGAAAGAAAATTGTAATGCAGAAAATGCCCAGAAAATTCTTGAAAATGCAATTTAAATTGTGTAGGTGGACTAATTCACCTAGGGTGGCAAATGAGTCCAGGTATGAGATTTTTTTTTATTCTTCAAAAAATTTAAAGTGATTTTTATGTGTTTTAGATGAAAACTAAAGATGCAAATGCAAATTTTTAGTTTTTTAATGATTTGATATGCAAAAATGAAATCTATATGATTCTTTCACTAATGCAATTTTTAAAAATTCTAGGATGTAAAAACAAAAAAAAAAACTAATTGAATGTTGATGCAAAGGAAACCTAGGATGCAAGATGCAATTGAAATAAAAAAGAGAAGTGTTCAAAATGCAGGTTCACTAAAATGAGCCATCAATTTTGAAAGTGTTCTATGTACTTATCTTGCACTCTTAGGGATTTTCACCTAAAAGGAGAGAGATAGAACACTAAAATTGAGGTGGTTTACTCAAACTAAGGTATGCAAGATGGAATTGAGACTAAATGAAATGATCTAAATGTAACTAATTGATAAAATTGACTTATTATGAATGTAAAACTAATGAAATATGCAATGTTTGAAAACATAGTGAGGTATGCAAAAATGAACTAAAAACATGAACTAATGCAAAAAAAATTGAATGAGGTTTAATAGAGTGCACCTAGAAGTTGAATGTTGATCTTGGAAGGTTCTAAAACTAGCATAAATCAATGTTGATCACTAGTGGGACTCATTCGCCACTAATGGAAAATTGGTCCTCCTATTAGTAAAAAGAACTGAAACTACTTTTCAACTATCGAGAACTAGATTATGACAAAATCAACTTTTTTAGCTTTCAGGTGGGACTCATTCACCACTGATGGTGAATCAGTCCTCTTCCAAAATTTTGCAAATTCAAAGGTCAATCCTACAGGTCTAGATCTACACTTGTCTTCTTCTCGGGTTGATGGATTGAAATCTGCAGAAAATGGGTTGTAGGTTGTCTCAAAACTTGAATTAGGGTTTAGTTGACTTGAAATACTTTTATGACTTATTGACCACCTTTCAACACCTATTTGCTTCAAAAATCTGCATATAAAGTCTGCAAACACACATGCAAAAGGGGAAAAATGGTTAAGGGTTAGAGTATAGGGATTTTCCTTGGTCAAATCCCACTTTGGTAATCAAACCCTTGATAAAGAAATGAAATGAAATGAAGAAGGAAGTTATGAATAAAAAAATGCAAATTTCCTAACTCAGCAAAACCTTGTTGTTGAAGTCTGAAGATGTGTCAATGGCTACTCCAAGATACTTGATATATGCTTGATTGAATGATGCAATGATGCTTTGAATGCAAGAATGCTAATTAATGTTGAATGAGTGAATGAGATGAATGTGGGTTAAAATAGATTGAAAAACACTTATTTATACACACTTATTCCCTAATTACCCAATGATACAATATCATAGGCTGACATAAGGTCTTTTTGAATAAAAACCCGAAAGAAAAATTGAATTATTTTGATTTTGGAGCCAAGAGGGACTCATTCGCCACCCATGGTGAATGGGTCCCACTCTAGGCTTGTAAGTGGGTGTCAAAAATTAAGTTACATTTAATGTGGTTTATCAGGTCTACATTCAAAAATACACTTAATTAAGTTGTATGAGTGCATAAAGGGGTCAAATAAGGCATAAGAAGGTGTAAATAGTGATAACAAGCCTAGAAAAGCATGAAATCTTGTTACAAGACTTTACGACACTTTAAAATAGGACTTGATAAGTGATAAAAAGGTGAGTTTTAGATGAATTATAATGATAAGAGTCTAGAAAAGTGTAGAAATGTGTTACAACACTTCACAATACCTTCACAAGACACCACAATTTGAATATTCAAGGCCTATTGTGAATGCATAAGTTACATTGCAACATTAAATCTAAGCAAAATAGGTCAAGCATCACAAGAGAAGGACCTAAAAGACCATGAAAATGTTAATGATCCATTTTTCTATGGTGCACCTCTGAAAAACATGAATCGACCCTCTTTAGTAAAAAAATGATAGACATGAAATGCTAGCAATAGAAAATTGACTACCAAATCACTACCTCTAGAGATTATAGCCAGGAATAAACCAAAATTGGCCTCAAAAATGCCAAAAAAATGCTTTCAACGAAATTTTCCAGCAACAAAAGATAGGCAACTTTAAAATTTAAAAAAATTCAAACACCGAAAAAATAAATGATTTCAAAACTTTCTCCATCGAAAACTCTCATTAAAAGGGTTGTAATACAATTTGCTCTGATACCATCAAGGTGGAGCCCAAGATCACTGTTTGCAGGATAAACCTTCACTGAAGAATGAGAGAAGCACACATAGGCTCTTTCACTAGAAGGAGGAAAAATATGAGATGAATATAATTACATATGATACAACCTTTTAAAGGAAATAAATTATGGTGGGTATTAAACTTCCCAATATTGCAAAGAAACCACTCATGAATGATTAAATGCAAAAATAATAAACTAAATGCAATAGCCTAAGTAAAATTAAGTGGGTAAATGGTAAAAACCATTTACTCCAACAGTTGTCATAAAAGTTGTCATCTGACAAAAACTCATCTAAAGAAATTATTTTTGACATTCTGACACTGCCACTTGGAAAAATTGGAAGATTTAGATCTGCATCAGACACTTCTGAAAGTTGTAGAAAATACCTAACAAAGGACCCATTTTTCCATTGGCGAATGAGTCTCCAATCAGCTTAAGAAAGTGACTTTTGGTGAAAGGTACATTTAGATATTCCCTACTCTGATCTAAAATTTGATTTTTGGTTATGTCAATATTGAGTTTAAAATTGTTGTTTCAAGTGTGAGATTGCATTTTGGTGTTGATTTTCTATTTTTAGTTTTTCTCCCAAAAGTGTTGTTTGACATTGACCCTTGTCCTTCAAAAATAAATAGAAACCAATAGATTTCCCCCATTGAATTGATTCACCTAAGTGTTGTTAGTCAATTTTTTGTTGGGATCTCATTTCTTGAATGAATTAACGAAACATATGCTACCTTAGTTTCCATACTTTGCCCAAATTTGGTTCCAATCTATTTTTCACCCCATTTTAGGTCCAAATAAAAGATGCTTAAAATCCTCTCCTAATTCTTCCTAATAAATTTGGAAGCTACTAGATTTAAAGGACAAGACCACTCTATGAAAAACAAAATAGCTTGATAATATTCTCTAAGGGGGATGACCTTTGTTGGTGTGAATACGTGTCTTCTACCTAGTTAATTCACTTACTAGGGAACTAGGGGACATATTCACATGTTATGTTTACTTGGGATTATAACATTCCTTCTAGAAGTGCTGTCATTTCCAGATCTTATAGTATCTTAGCTTGTTATTAGTTAGTTGTTTCATGTTATAGGAATAATACATTTGTCATGATCTTGTCTAATCCTATCTATCACCTTGCCCTTATAAGCAAGGAATCTCATGTACATTTGCATATTCAACCATATTCAATCTTGCATTGTTGAAGAAAGTATTCTTGCCATTCTCTCTCTTGTGGAATATATTTTGATCTAACAACTATTTTTGGGGGTGTTGAGGAGTCACAATTAACTCCTACATGGTATCAAATAAATTTTATAGATCTTTCATGGTATCGAGCTCAAGTGTTGTAGGGCACTTCCTAGATCTAAGGGTTTTGTATTGGATTCAATATTTTAGTAGGTTCTTTTTAGGGTTTTGCACCTCACGGTTGAATCCAAGGCATCAAAGAAAGTCAAGTTTTCCTTTTGTTTTATCAAATTTGGTTATGCTTTGCATGATCTATGAAGGTTTCATTTTGAGGGTTTCAGTTGCAAGATTTGGAGATAGCTGAAATTTTGGGGCAATTTGAGCTAAAATCAACCTTTCCATTGAGATCAAAAGGCCCGAGAGATGAATTTTGATATAAAATTTCATTATATTTTGGCATCAAGTATTTTTTATGCAAAAAGAAATTTCCCGAGCAAGGGGTATGACATCTCAAGTGTGCAGGTTGTTATATTTTATTTTGCAGAAAAAATTGTTTTATAGTTTCTACTAATTTTATTATTCTTTTCAAGCAAATAAATTTATTGTTTCAAGTAGTATTAAATATTGTGGGGTTTTATTAAATCATCGGCATATCCTACATATGGTACTTATGTGTACTTCAGAGGTCAAATAGTTACTTGTCTAGTCATTGTCATGTCACAATCTTCTGTTACAAAATTACAATCTATTTTTAAATATTATAAAATTTAATTCATTTCTATCGGGGTTTGTTTTGTTTAGCCTAAATTCATAGAGAAAAGGGTATATTTGGTCACATAGGTGACGGTTTTGCTCCATGATTTATATTTTTTGACCCCAATTAGTCTATATTTTCCCCTAGGTGCCTATATAGGCCTTTTTTCATTTTGCTATAACTTGAAAAGTGACCCTGTCACTTATTAGGAGTTAGAAGGAAACCAAGACAGTTAACCAGCCTCAAATAACCATGATGAATCTTCAATAGCCTTCCTCTCCATTTCACCAAGTACTCTACATATTACCTATTTCTTGTGCTTCTACCCATGACTATCCAAAATTTCTTCTATCTCTTCCTTTTCTGAATAGGTGCCAAATGTTCCACTGTGCCTCTATCAATTCATTCTCCTTAACTCCTTCATGATATTTATCAAATCAAAATGTTAAACAAAGTGAAACATGAATTTCATTAGGAAACTCTACCTCATATGCATTTCCTAAATCATGCTTCTTCAAGATCTTGCATGGTCCAAACTTCTTCATCTTTAACTTGTTGTATGTACCAACTAGAAAAATCTCCTTTCAAAATGAACCATGACTTCATCTCCTACTTGGAACTCTTTGTACCTCCTTTTCTGATCTAACTTAGCCTTATACTAAGAGTTCATCTTATTGATATGTTTCTTCACCTCTTCATGCAAATTCTTCAGCTGCTCAGCAAAATCTTTAGCCTCAGCACTACTCTTCTATCATTTATCTATCTTTCTTAGTTTAGAAGCAGTTCTTGGACTACTCCCATACATAATTTGGAATGGTGATTTACTATTGCTCCTATTGATAGAATTATTATAAGTGAATTTCACTTGTAATAAAATAAATCCCATCCTTTGGGTTTATCTCCTACTAAGCATCTCAACAGGTTACCCAAAATCCTATTCACCACCTCCAATTTTTCATCAGTCTATGGATGGTGTGCAGAACTAAACTATAAATCATTCTTCAACTTCTTCCACAATGTGGACTCCAAAAATACCCAACAAAATTGGTATCTCAATCTAAAAATATGCTCTTGGGTAGACCATGTAGTCTCACCACCTATCTAAAAATAACTTTGCAACATGAACAACACCACTGGTCTTATGACACAGAATGAAGTGCACCATCTTTTAAAAATATATCCACCACCACTGGTGCAGTCATAGTAGGAGGGTCCTCAAAGAGACCAATCTGGACCATGCAACAAGATTCGCACAACAAAACCAACACGAAATATGGAGGCAAATGCAGATTCAAACATTCTCATTAACAAAAAATTCATTTACAATTAGTCGGCAACATCCGAGCTTATAGATTCAGCTCATACGCCCATTACAACATGTTCAAAAATACAACATTGCTATATGCTCCTTAACACAAGCGAAAATATTACATACCATATCTATACTAATCTACTTAATCAATTTTTCTCTATCCTAATGATCTATTACAAGATTTATATCATATCCGCAGATCTAGAATCTTTTGCGTCAGCCAAAGATCATTACAATCTCCAATGAAAGAAAATGTAATGTGAGCATGAATAGGTTGGCCTCAAATTTGAATTACTCATCAATGCATAGTATGAAGTGTGGACCTATAATTAAGGTCAAAGACACTTCATAGAATAATTTGAATCACACTGTCAAGATCTGCAAGTTACGGGAAAGTTCCACAAGCGATCAAACTAGTCGTTAGGCTTGAAAATTATTCTAGTGTCGGTTGAAGAAATTGCCATTAAATTTGGAAGCAATAACTTTTCAGAAAAAAATCCAATTGCACTCAAAGCTTGGAATACGAAAAATGAACATGTCCACAATCTAAACATAGATCCACAAGGTCTGGTGAGCAAATATGATGAAACATTGAATCTGCTAACTTGAACTGAACAAGAACAAAACTGAATCAAACTAATTTTGGTTGATGCATGATTTCCAAGAACCAAGGATGCTCTTGCATCAGACATCTAAGGATATTGGAAAATTGAGTCCCTCACTTTTCTAGGGCTAAAGGGAAACCAATATGATCTACCTCAGTGTGAGAAATCCTAGAAGAATCCTCCACTGGTCTGCCTTTCCACTTCACAAGATATTATTTGTACTGTCTTCCACGAGTTTTCCTCCCATCTCTGATATCCAAAATCTCTTCTATCTCATTAGATTGTTGTTTAGGAAACTAATTATGCAATTTTTCTTTACTTCCTTCACTAAATTATGCTTCATGGTACTAATGTAGATTTGCAATGTTGAATATAGGTGATATACCCATGTCATCCGGTAACTCCACATCATATGCATTTCTTGAATCAAATTTCCTCAAAATATTACAGGGTCCAAACATCCTCATCTTGAGCTTATTGTATGTGCCAACTAGAAATATTTCCTTCCTCAAATACACCACCACTTTATCTCCAACTTTAAACTCCTTATTGTAAGGAAAATTAGATGAGGAAAAAAATTCTCCTAACGTTAATACCTTAGGGAAGAACACAAACACACTTTAAAATTTACAATTACAGTCCAATTAAGATGCACTATGAAGCAGATAATAGAAACAGAGTATTTGACAATCACACATGAACACCAGATATACGTGGGAAAACCCTTACGGGAGAAAAAACCACCACATCAAGAGAAATCACTTTGTATTACAGTATAGAGATTACATACAAAAGTCAGACTTATCTTTCTGATGTCTGTTTATAGCAACATTCACCATGAACAATCTTGTATAGGAACCTTCAAGTTACAGTCAACACAAAATAGAATTCACTCTGATACAATTCAAACTGTTCACACACAATTGTTGATCGAACAAACTGAATCACTATAGAGATTACAAACTATATTCATGTCATTCTTGGCTGTTGAGTTTCCTCACAGAACTGTCACAATGAACAAACTCCCAACGGTTCCAATTCAACTCTTCTGATTGGCTGAATACCAGCCACGTAGATAGTCATCGCTCGGTCAGAAGAAACAAACTTTGTTGGCATCTCGGTGAGACACTAACAGTGTCTCGCCGATGCCACAAGACCTTCATATCGATGTCACCAAGAGTTATTGTTCCCGCCAATATGTTCCACTGAGCTTACAACAAGTATCGGCTTCAGTTTTCCTTTCGGCAAGACTATTGCTCTCGCCAAGACATCCCAACGAGCCTCCTTTTGTTACAACGAGTTCAGGAGACTATCACTCAGCTTTCGCCATGTCACCAAGACATATCACTTTTGCTGAGATGTCATACTGAAGCTTCATATGTTATACCAAGCTCTAATCACCAGTCGGCAAGACTTACATCTTTCGCCGAGAGAACATACTGAACTCCAAGACTTACCCCGAAGGCTTCAACATAAAGCACTGTCGGCGAGACATGTTACTTTTGCTAAGACATCACACCGAGCTCTAGGACTTACCCCGAAGTGTTCATCTGTCGCCAAGAGTTATACCGAAGATTCCTTATCATCGGCGAGACTTACATTCTTTGCTAGGACTTCTTCCCGAGATCATTCGGGTTACCCCGATAGCCATAGGCTATCGGCAAGGCATCCTTCAGCCGCTAAGATGTTTCTCCGAAACCCTTCTAGTTACACTGATGAACAATATTTGAACCTCCGTCGGTGAGACAATCCAATGTCGCTGGGACTTCATAGCGAAAACCCTTTAGCTATCCCAAAGACTTCAAGTGTGTATCCCATCAGTGAGACTTTCCTATCGATGAGAGCTCATAGCAAACCACTAAGACTCTCCCCGACATACGATATCCGATTGAATGGCCTATCAGCCAAAGAACTCCACGCGACAAGAGATCACCCCGAACACAATATGTCACAGCGATATAAACATTTAGTGAGATAAAAGCTAGGTCACAACGACCTGTACAAAACATGATGTTACCAATCTGCTAGTCGTCCAGACATGATAGATGTCATACCAACTTGGCTCAAATGGAGGTTTCAGCCTGTGTTGTTTGAGGCACATATTTCCAACACTTATGTCTCCTCTTTTCGTTTGCTTTCTCCTTATACTTTTGTTTCATATCTTCCAATTGCTCCTTCACTTGATTATGCACTTTCTTCATATGTTCTACAAATTCCTCTACTTCTGCACTCCTTTTATCTTCCATAATGATGTCTCTCAACTCTGATATACCTCTAGGATGAACTCCATTAGCAATCTCAAAAGGTGTCTTTTCGGTAGTCTTATTCACTGAATTATTGTAAGCAAACTTTGCTTGTGCAAGGACTAAATCCTAACTTTTGGTCTTCTCTCCAACCAAACATCTCAACAAATTCCTCAAAATCATGTTCACTACCTCTATCTTTCCATTAGTCTGTGGGTTCAAAGTAGATCTGAACTTTAAATCTATCTTTAACTTCTTCCAAAGTGACCTCCAAAAGTAACCAACAAACTTTGTATCTCTATCTAAAACAATACTCCTAGGTAATCCATGTAATATAACCACTTCTTTCAAAAAAAAGTCTGCTACATGTACTACATCTGTTGTCTTCTTACAAGGTATGAAATGTGCCATTTTAGAAAATCTATCCACCACCACAAATATAGAATCATTACCTCTTTTTGTCTTTGGAAAACCAAATATGAAATCCATGCTGATATCCTCCCAAGGTCTCTCCGAAACTATCAAAGGCTTATACAATCCAACATTCTGACTACTCCTTTTTGCAACTTGACAAACTTTGCAACTCTGCACAAATTTCTTGACATCCTTATGAATATGTGGCCAAAAGTAATTCTCACTTACCAATACTACTGTCTTATCAACTCCAAAGTGTCCTGACAATCCTCCACTATGTTTTTCTCTCACCAAGTTATCCCTCATTGAACTTCGGGGTATACACAACTGATTCCCTCTAAACAACATATCCTCTTCAATGAAATAATCCAACCAAGTTAACTCCTATCCTCTAAAATTGGTTCTTTAAAAGCTCTCCAAGGTTATGAAAAATATGGGTCTTCCTCATACAAGTTCTTCAATTCATCAAAGCCTAATACCTCCACTCTCATTTCTGTCAGTAAATTCCTTCTTCTACTCAAGGCATCAACAACTCTATTTTACTTTCCACTCCTATATTTCACAACAAAAGTATAACTCTGCAAAAAATCTACCCATCTCATGTGTCTCTGTTTCAACTTACCTTGATTGTTCAAATATTCCAAAGCCTGATGATCCGTATACAACACAAACTCCTTAGGGAACACATACTATCTTCACTTCTTCAAGGCTTGAACTATGGCATAAAACTCCTGATCATACATTGAATATCTTCTCCTAGCATCATTCAATTTCTCACTGAAATAAGTTATTGGTCTTCCTTCTTGACTTAATACTGCTCCAATTGCATTTCCACTTGCATCACAGTCGACCTAAAATACCTTATCAAAGTCTAGTAAAGCCAACACAGGCTGCTTAGTCACCTCTTGTTTCAACAACTTAAAACTCCGATCTGCTCTAGATGTCACCTAAAATCCTTCTTATCTCCTCTCATTGTTTCTGTGATAGGACTGCAAATAGAACTGAAATTCCTAATGAACTTTTGGTAGAAACTAGCCAATCCATGAAATGATCTTACCTCTCCAATGCAATCCAGTGTAGGCCATTCAAAAATTGCTCTTACCTTCTTAGGATCCATCTTCAATCCATCCATAGATATTACAAATCCCATATATACCAATTATTCCTTCATGAAACTACACTTCTTAATGTTTATCAACAACTGCTCTTCTATCAACCTATACAAAACTTGTATTATATGCAATAAATGTTCTTCTCTAGTCTTATTGAAATCAAGCTATCGTCCAAATAAAAAATCATAAACTTACCCAAGAATTTCTTCAATACCTCATTCATCAACCTCATGAAAGTACTCGGTGCATTTGTTAATCTAAAAGGCATCACCAACCACTCATACAATCCTTCATTTGTCTTGAATGTTGTCTTCCATTCATCCCCTTCTCTAATTCTGATCTGATGATATCGACTCTTCAAATATATGTTTTTAAAGTATTTATCTTCGCTCAAACAATCCATAATTTCATCCATCTGGGGCAAAGGAAATCTATACTTCACCATGATTTTGTTTATGGCTCTAGAGTTTGTACACATCCTCCATTCTCCATCCTTCTTAGGTGCTAACACAACAGGTACTACACAAGGACTTAAGCTTTCTCTAATCAAACCTTTCCTCAATAACTCTTGCACTTGTCTATTCAATTCTTCATTCTTTGCAGGTGTCATCCTATGTGCTACTTTATTAGGAAAACTAGCTCTAGGAATCAGATCCATGCAATGACTAATATTCCTCATAGGTGGTAATCCATCAGGTACATTATCTAAAATGATCTCCTCATACCTAGTCAACAACTCCTTTATCTCCTCTAGTTGTTCTTCTACATGCTTCAAGTATTCAACCTTCTTAGGAACCAAGGCATAACACATGTTCTCATGTGTCAATCCATCCAGAAATCTCCTTCCATTAACCAAACAAATTCTAACACTCATACAAACCTCAACTTTAGGAACATTCTCCAATGGCAACAAAGTCTGCTTCATCCCATTAGCAAAAATAGTATATCTATTCATCTTTCCATCATGAATATCCTTTCTATCATACTGTCAAGGTCTTCCCAACAAAACATGGCATACATCCATAGGCATGAGATCACACAAAACTTCATCATGATAATTTCCTATCTTTAATTTCACCAAACATTGCTCACTTTCCAGTATCTTATGCTCATCTTGAATCCATGCTATTTGATAGGGCTTCGGGTGTTTCAATCTTTCTAACTTCAATTTGGTCACTATTTCTTTAGAAACCAGGTTCTCAGAGCTTCCACTGTCAACAATCACTTTTCAACATTTACCATCCACCTTGCATTTGGTCCAAAAAAAATTCTTTCTCTACAACATGGTTCTTGCTCCATCTCACTTTGACATAATACTCTTCTGTTCACCAACACTTCTCCATCTTCTAGTTTATTAGATGATCCAACATGATCCTCCTCAGCAAAAGTTGTTCTTCTATTGTTTTTTGTCTTTCTACTTGTCACTCCTTGATTGCATTCAAATGCTCTATGTCCTTCTCCACCACACTTAAAACAAGTTCCCTGAATACTCTTTTCTCCTTATCATCTTTTCTATAACCTTCATTTTGGTAACCACCACATGCTCCTCTCTAGTAAGAGTTTCCACCACTTATACGGTATGAATCATCATTCTTACTAACTCCCTTATCTTTGTTATGATCAACAAAAGATCATCTTCCTCCTCCAGTAAAAGTTCTTCCTCTCTAAAATCTTCCATCTCTTCCTCTCTGTCTTTGCTCATGTCTTTTATTGAACTTCTCTTCTGCTTTTAGGGCACATTGATATGATTCCTCGACACTCTGTAACTTAATCAAACTAATCTCATCTTGTATAGATGACCTCAAACAATTCACATATCTAGCTACTTGCTCGATCTCATCCTTTGAATGTCTATATCTGATATTCAAGTTGTAGAACTCCTCAATATACTGTCACACTTGAGTCCTTCTACTTCAAATTCTGCAACTTCCAGAACAAACTGATCTAATAATCTGTAGGCATAAACTTTGTTTTTAACTTATTCACAATCCAATCCCATGATTCAATCTTCTCCTTTCCTCTTCTTTTCCTATTTGTTTGTAAATGTTCCCACCAAAGGGACGCATGTCCTTTCAACTTTGTACAAGAAAATTTCACCTTCTTATCTTCAATGGTACCTTCAAAATCAAAATAATTCTCCATCTTTGTTATCCAATCAAGCAATTCATCCCAATCCAACTTACCTCTATAATTTGGTGGATTGAAATGTGGTTTGGTATTTGCTCTAGTTAGGGCTCTTATGAACCTCTCTTCTCCCTGATCTAGGCCAGGTTGATCTTCCCTTTCCCTTTCTTCTTGTACTTCTACCTCTTCATCACTCACATCATCAACTGGTTGACCTCTCCTATGGGCCTTTTTGACTGCATCTAATCTAGCAACAATGCCTCTCAACATCTCCATTAAAGTTGGGTCTACATTTCGAGGTACTCCATTTCCTCTAACATTTCTTCTTCCCGCCATCTTTACATAAGTCCTCTATAGTTGTAGGTTGGATCCTCAGTCCGCCACCGCACAACAAATCTTCAACAGGACCCTGCAAACTATGGAAATCTCTCACGGATTGAATCTCGCTTTGATACCAATCTAGTGGAACCATGGTAGGAGGGTCCTCAAAGAGAACTATCTGGACCATGCAAAAAGAGTCACACAATAGAAGCAACATGAAATATGGATGCAAATTTAGATTCAAACATTATCATTAATAGAAATTTCATTTACAATTGGTCAAGAACATCCAAGCTTATAGATTCGGCTCACAGGCAAGATACAACATGTTCAAAAATACAACATTCCTATATGCTCCTTAACACGATCAAAAATCTTACATACCAGATCTATCTTAATCTACTTAATCAACTTCTCCCTATCCTAATGATCTATTACAATCTTTATATCATATCCAAATATCTAGAATCTTCTACGTCGACCAAATATCATTACAATCTCCAATGAAAGAAAATGTAATGTGAGCATGAATAGGTTAGCCTCAAATTTGAATTACTCCTCATTGAATGCATAGTATGAAGTGTGGACCTAAAATTAAGGTTAGGGACACTCCATGGAACAATTCAAATCACACTATCAAGATCTGCAAGTTACGGGAAAGATCCACAAGCGATCAAACTAGCTGTTAGGTTTGAAAATTATTCTGGTGTGAGTTCAAGAAACTTCCATTAAATCCAAAAGCATTTACTTGCCAGAAAAAGATCCAATCGCGCTCAAATCTTGGAATAAGGAAAATGAACATTTCCACAATGTAAACATAGATCCACAAGGTCCAGTCAGCAAATATGATGAAACACTGAATCTACCAACTTGAACTGAACAAAAACTGAACAAGAACAAAATTGAATGAAAATATTTTTGGTTGATGCAAGACTGCCAAGAACCAATGATGCTCCTGAATCAACCAAAAATATAAAATCATGCCCTCTTTTTTTCCTTGAAAATCCAAGAACAAAATCCATACTAATGTCCTCCCATGGCCTCTTAGGTATAGGTAATGGTTGATATAATCCATCATTCTAACTTTCCCCTTTCGCCAACTGACATGCTTTACAACTTTGCACAAAATTCTTCACATATTGTTGTAATTATGGCCAATAGTAATTCTCACCAATAGTAGCAATGGTTTTATCTCGACCAAAGAGTCCAACAAATCCTCCACTATGTTTCTCGTTGATCGGGTTCTCTCTCATGGGACTCCTTGGAATACACAACTGATTCCCTCGAAATAACATACCATCTTAGATTGTAAAATCCAACAATCTTGTCCTATCGAAAGTGATAGGCTCCATGCAAGCTCTCTAAGCCTCTACAAAATCAGGATCCTCAAGATACAAGCTCTTGAGTTCATTGAACCCAACAAGTTCAATTTTCATTTTTGTTAACAAATTTTTCCTCCTACTTAAGGAATCTTCAACTCTATTAGATCTTCCACTCCTATGCTTCAAAAAAAATGTATAACTTTGCAAAAATTCAACCCATTTCAAATTTATTTGATTCAACTTTTGTTGACTATTCCAATATTGTAAAGCTTGATGATCAGTAAATAAAACTATCAGTTTTGGCAATAAATAATGTCTCCATTTCTTCAAATCCTGAACTATAGCATAAAAATATTGATCATAAATAGAATACTTCTTTACATCATTCAAATTTTCACTAAAATAGGCAACAAAATTACCTTCTTGACTCAAAATAGCTCTGATGGCATTGCCACTAACATCAAAATCTACCTAAAATACCTTGTTGAAATGTGGAAGCACCAAAATGGGTTGCTTTGTAACTTTATTCTTCAACATATCAAAAAAAATTGTTGCTCCTATAGTCCACTTAAACTTTTTTCTATCCTCTATCATTGTTTCAGTTAGAGGTGCACAAATACTACTGAAACCTTTGATAAACTTTCCATAAAAACTAGCCAAACCATGAATTTAGGTCTCACCTTAGTAGAACTCCTTTGTGTAGGCCATTAATGATATATTTTACCTTCTATGGGTCCATCTTAAGACCTTCTATTGAGACAAAAAATCCCAAGTATACCAACTCTCTTTTCGCAAAACTACACTTCTTCAAATTGACCAACAACTTCTCCACTCTTAGCTTCTCAATTTTTTTTTGATATGCATCAAATGCTCCTCCAATATCTTTCTTAAAATTAAAATGTCATCCATATAAAAAATAAAAAATTTACCCAAAAATTCTTTCAGTACCTCATTCATGAGCCACATGAAGGTTCTTAGTGCATTAGTTAGCCCAAAGGGAATGACTAACTATTTGTACAATCCCTCTTTGGTCTTGAAGGTTGTCTTCCAGTCATCTCCTTTTCTAATCTAAAGCTAGTGATAATGACTCTTCAGATCTATCTTCGTGAAGTACTCAGCTCCACTCAAACAATCCATGATGTCATCCATCCTTGGCAAGGAAAATCTATACTTGATGGTGACCTTATTGATGGATTTGGAATCTATACACATCTGCTATTCCCCATCCTTCTTTGGTGCTAGTACTGTTGGTACTACACATGGACTCAAACTTACTCTAATCAATCCCTTTAGCAACAACTCTTGCACTTGTCTGTTCAACTCTTCACTCTCTATTGGAGTCATACGATGAACTGCCTTATTTAAAAAACTGGCTCTCAGAATCAGGTCCATATGGTGGCTAATATTCCTTACTAGAGGCAAACCTTTAGGTACATTATTAGAAACAATATCCTAAAACTCATTCAACAAATATGAAACCTTTATAGGTACCTCATTAGTATCTTCTTTATCAACTCTAGGGATCAATGTGAAACACATATGCTCATGTCTCATAGCTTCTAGGAACATTCTTCCATCATCCAAAGAAATCCTAGCATTACTGGGTACCTTTTCTTCTGCCTCCTTTAGTGGTTTCAACTTATGACAAAGACCATCCTTCGTCATGGAATATGTGTCGACATATCCATCATGGACCACTTCCCAATCAAACTCCACAGTCTACCTAGAAAAATGTGACAAACATCCATAGGTATAATATTACACAAAACCTCATCTTGATAGTTACCAATCTTAAACTTTACCAAACATTGCTCATTGACCAAATCCCTATGGTCCTTTTGCAACCATGTGATTTAATATGGATCTAGATGCCTTTTCCTCTCCAACTACAACATAGTAACCATTTCCTTTGAAACAAATTTATCAGTGCTATCTCCATCAATTATAACATTAAAAACTTTACCTTCACACTTACATTGAGTGCATAACAGGTTCTTTCTTAGATCTAGTTCCTTCTCCTCATTTAGCAAGGCTCTTCTGACAACAAGGGCCTCTCCTCTTTTAGCATCTTCAAAATGTGAAGACTCAACATCTTCATCTACATGTGTAACTCGTGTGTTTCCTTCACATCTTTTATTTGTCCTCCCTTGATGTTGAGGACATTCGAAGGATCTATTTCCTTCTTCTTTGCATTGAAAACATGTTCTACAGAAGCCTCCTCTTCTCGGTCCTCATCCAGATTTTCCTCTTCCTCTTTGGTCTCCATTATTTTGATCTCAATGATGGTAGATATTGTCTCCCTTCTAGTTTTGACTACTGTAATTAGGGTAAAAATTTAGGGAAAATGCATAAAAAAATTATAATGAAACCCTAACAATGCACAATGAAGGATAAGATAACATGAAAATAAAAATAACAAATTCAAATGCAAACCAATCTTCACGCTAAACTTGATTGATCTCCATTTCTCTTCTCAACCTCACATGAGAATGCAACATTTCGAAGGATTGTTGATGGAGGAATGTTGGTTTCTCACTGTTGCAGTAGCATAATGTTGAGATGAAGATGATAGAGGAAAATAGATAGATGAAAGATGATGGATGAAATATTGTAGGGATAATTTGATAAAGTAAGGGTACTTGAAAGCTCATCCATCATATTTCATCTATCTATTTTCCTCTATCATCTTCATCTCAACATTATGTTGCTACAACAGTGAGCAACCAACATTCCTCCATCAACAATCCTTTGAAATTTTGCATTCTCATGTGAGGTTGAGAAGAGAAATGGAGATCAATCAAGTTTAGCATGGAGATCAGTTTGCATTTTGATTTTTATGTTGTCTTGTCCTTCATTGTGCATTATTAGGGTTTCATCATAATTTGTTTATGCATTTTCCCTAAATTTTTACCCTAACTACAACAACTACTAGATCCTTTAGTCTTCTTTTGATATTTGCTTCGACCTCCATATGACCGTCCACTATCCTTTCCACCACGACCTCCATCCCTTTGCTTGCTTCCAAACCTTATGTTCAACTTTTCTTGTAACTTCAAAGAAAATTGATATGCATCTTCAATGGTAGACATCCTTACTAATGGAACCTACAAAAATTTTATGTTCCATCTCAAGCCTTGGTTTCATTTGAATGTTGAGCTAACATTTGAGGGCTTCTAGTTCTACTTTGTATCACTATTGAAGGGTTATTGTATTGTCTTGGAGTCATTTCTTATGAAACCCTTGGATCTGAATACTTGAGGAACAATCTATTTTACTATGGACTTCCTATTGCCCGTTGTCGGTCACTTAAGAACATCTTATGTCATTCTCAATCATCTAGTCACTAGTCCCTCATGCCTAGGTCTAAATGTCTTAGTTTTTATAAGGTTAAATAAAGGGCCTTTTTGACCTTTACATCCTTTGCATTATTATGACTTGGGTGTCTTTGAGTCCTTTCAATTGTATCATCCTAGTGTGTCACCTTTGATTAGAACAACACACGAGCATGTGCTTAAATGATTTCACATAAGTCTCATCGGCCATATCTTTTTATCACTCATCGTTGATTACTTTAGAAGCATATGTTCCAAATTGGCAACCAGCAATGAGTGGTATTTCTTTGTTTTCACTCATTGCGAATAGCTGCTGGAGCTCTAAATTTCAATGCCCGATGAGTGATGTTCTTTATATCATTGAGGGATAAATTATCACTAATGGCTTTTGAGCCTTGAGTATTGTAATAGCAATAGGCAATGCCCCTTAGCCTTATGTTCTTATTTTCATTGATCATTGTGGATATGTTGTGAAATGATAAATTTTCAATTAGTTACGAGCAATAGGATGGGTTTCCCTTGCATCACGTATCACATATATGTTTTAAGTGCTAAGTTCTATATTAGTGATATGCAATACATAATGTTACTATGAAGATTTCTCATCGCTAATTCCTTTCAAATTATATGAGGAGAATTAGAAATGAGCGATGGCCTAATATTTTTGTACTTTATCACTCATCGTGGATCCATTCCAAAGCTTAAGTTCCAAAGAAGCAATGAGCAATAAGATTCTGTGAAAGGTTTCTTTCACTAATTTGAAAGGATTTTATGTCTGATGTATTTTGTACCATTTGTTTTCATGAAAGTGTACATGTCTCAATCTGGTCTCTTCACTGTATCTCCCATCGTTAATACAATTTGAGATGTAAGGTGTGAATTACTAATGTGCGATGGGGAAGTAAACATGATCAAAGGATAGGCCATAGATCCAAGGGTTGAGATTTCATCACTGATGGAGCTGGTCAAGGATGAGATGTACCAACGATAAGTGACAATCGTTGCATGAAGAGGTGACATGGCAATATCTTGAGGACATCACATAAAGAAAAAAGGAAAGTAGCAGGATGGATGGAGAACCGTTGATTTGCTTTCAAAACAAGATGATCCAACAAACTGAAATTCATCATAGAAGCATTCTCATCACTGATTATACCCTAAAAATTTGGGCGAGGCCAACGATGAGTGATGAAGTATTTAAGGAACTGTTTTCTTTAAAACTCTGATCATATGTACTTCATTGATATTAATGGAGGAGCATGGATTAGGTTAGCGATGCATGTTGATTATCAGATCACGTATCATTAATCAAGATTAAGGGAGGACGTGGCAACATTTGAGGTGGCATCACTATTTTCTAGGAATGTTGCTAATGGTCAAAAAATGATGCTCATGGTCACCATGGATGAAGTTTTAAATTCTTTAAGATTGATGGCCTAGATTCAAAGCCAAGTTGCTAAGTTATCAACTTGCTCGCGTGAGGAGTTCTTGAATCATTAATTCGTGCATGCTTAAAAACATCTATTTAATGCAGATCATTCACTGTTCATCTTCACCATCTCTCTAAGTTTGCAGTGAATGTGAGTTGTAGGATAGTGAAGAGTGTGAATGTGTTAATTCTCCCTGATTTGAATAGTGAATGCCTATGTCCTGGGTAAGTTAGTTTTCAATTGGGCTCTCTATTGATTATGCTCTAGTCTGTTAGGATTTCCTTTTCTAGGACTGGTTGCAATTGTTTGGGTTTATAGGTGTATTTCCTTGCAACTTTTATTTAGAGTCTGTTGAATTATCAACTTTTGTTCATTTTGGAAATGGGAAAGACGGGTATGCCAATTCAACCTATTAGGAGGTCTAGTCGACTGAATGTGTTCGAGTGATGTGAGGATATGTCTATAACTAAGCAATCAAACTAGCCTTCCCCTAGGGTTTCAAAGGCTAAGAGGAGGGATCGAGGTCATAAGAAGGAAGCAATTGTGCAAAGTACATACAAATTGAGGAACAAGACCATTCCTAAAGAGATGGTCAAGTTTAAAGGCAAGTTGTTGGCTCAGCCAATGAAAAAGGCCAGGAAAAAGGACAAGGGTCATAGAGCCTACATGGGAAAACATAATTCTCCCATTTTTCTCTCTCATAGTCCTTCAGATGCTAAAGGTGACACTGACTCGGGATATGGCCAATACCTCTATTCCCTGGTGCCACATGGTAGCTTTGATAATGACGTGGTGATCATTCATCCAATTTCATCAAGGACAAGGAGTATTCGAGCATCCTCTGATGCTGACAACTCTAAATAGGGTCTTCTCCTTGTTTTTTTTTTGATGACACCATGGTCTTTGCATAGGAGGTATTTGTTTCAATGTGTTTGTGGTTTCTATCTTTTACTCTTCCATGCTGATATGGAGGTCCTCTGGCTTATACAAAATATTTTTTGTTCAAACATGAATGTGGCGACATCAACTAATATCCTACACATGTGTTTTCTATTTTTTCCTCCCCTACTTTCTAATGATTGCATGAAACTGCCTAGGGAGTGGGTATGTGCAAGATCATGATGGGCCAAAAAGTGGCAATATTATGGGTATTTGTAGGGTATGTGGCTGATGACCTTTTTTTTACCCAAGATTGATGAAACGAAAAGGGTTTTTAGAGGATATTATCAACTTTCCACCAATATAAATTATTCTTTAATTTGAATTTAATAAATAATTATTATTCATTTTCTATTAGAATTATGACTAAAGTCTTGATTGATAGGCTGATTGAAAAACATCTATAACTTTCAAACGGTATCACATTTTTTGAATCTGAAACATGCATCACATTGAATGCTTCACATACTATAGGATTAAAAAAAGAAAAAATAAATTTCATGAAATTTGACCAAGTTAAGGTGGTCAAACATACGAGTTTTTATATTTTTTAAAAGTTGTAATAAAAAATTCATAATTAATTATTTACTTAGAAAAAAATTACAAAAAAATATGTATCACATTCAGACATGAGTCCTCTACTTATATATAAAATATTATAAAACAATATTATCATTTTATTTTATTATGGTTAGGGTGGTCAGACAAACACCTACTTGTTATTTTTTCCCTGAAATTTAAGTACTACTACATTGAAATTTCAAATTTTCAACAAATAGATTTTATTTATTTTTAAATAAACCTAGTAGTTTAGAAACTACATTCAATTTTCTATAGATTCTATTCTTACATATTTTTAAAATAATATAGATAACTTATTCAAATTTTTATGTCAAGTTGCCTAACACTGATTTTTCTGAATTTTTTGCCACTTAAGGGCCTATTTTTTCCATGATGATCCTACACATACCCGAGTTCTTCGAGGATGCAATTGAAATTAGGCTTTTGAAATCATATGATATGAAATGAAATGAAATTGTAACTCAGTCGGGCGAAAGTTGCTCCCCTATTTATAAAGGGGATTTCATGGCTGAAGTGAGAGAGTTTAGAAATTTTGAGTCCAAAATAGGTCAAGGTGAATACTATGCTCTCAAAGCAAATAAAATGTAAATAGATGCATTAACAAATATATTAGAAGCCAATCTAGGGAAAAATTTATACTGTATGAAGCTCTTAAATATAGTTTTACAAAGTAATATCAGTAATGAAGGAGAATATTAGTTCTAAAATGTTGCTCTCTTGTGTACTTTTCTTCCAAATTATGAATGAAGTTAATTATAATTTTATTTGTCTTCTGCCATTCACACTGAATGAATGGGCTTGCTTTTGCTTCAGTTCAATGATTTGATTAAATGCTAAAATTAGACCATTATTTTTTGGGAAAGGGATATAGGATTTGGTAAGGAAGTATTATTTTAAAACACATTGAGTTAGATGCTACAAAGTGGCATCTTGATAGTCCATTAATTTCTGATGTTCAATCATAATTGTCTTACTGATTGATTGCAAGTTATGACTCCATTACTCCCTCAGATAGGGCATTGGTTGTTTTATTAGTTTATCTCATGGGTGACTGATCTAGTAATGAATTTGGCCGAGGATTTGAAATGGAAGTAAATTCTTAATATACTTTAAATTGCAC
>VDFB02148490.1:0-18446 GCA_007258455.2 Sequoia sempervirens | reverse complement strand
TATGTTGACATGCACTAAAAAACTTCGCATGCAAACCTAAAATTTGCTCTTGAAGACAACTCTGTAAAAAGGTCCTGATCCTGGTTTGCATGTTATACCATTGCGAAAGTCTCGAAAAACCCAGAAAGAATCTCCAGACATGCATTGAAAAAGCGCACATGCAAACCCTAAAAATGGCTCCCGAAGGCAATATTGCTAAAAATAGCAAGTTGTCCGCTTCAACTCAAATTTTGCAAGCAGATTGCTTGAAGTGTTCTAAATGTGATATAATAGTCAAAATTCAGTTAGCCAACTCAAATTAACCTCAAACTGGCATGAAGAAAGCAAACCCTAATTTCTTAGACTTGGCCAAAATTTCAATTCAGACGGGCACATCCCCGGAAAGATAGAAGAGACAGAGAGAGACAACAAAAAACCCACCAAAAGACAGGCACAGAGCAAAAAAAATAGGGGGTCCTCATTTGCAATGGGGCGATGTGTGAAAAGGTCACAACATCTAGCGCCAACTTGAATAAATGTTCCTGAACATTTCAAAGACAAAATCCGTTCCATACTCAAAACCTTTGGATAATTCTTTCCAACCCATCAATTGGCTAGGGGATACACTTAAAAGGGAAGAGGAATCCTAAATTGGATTAGGGCACCTCATCTTTTGATTACAAGTGTGTGCATATGCGTTTATTCCAAGACCATTGAAGCTCCTAGAATCCGTCATGACGAGCTACATAATGATCCTAACTTCAAAAGCATCCTGTAATTCTCACGAATATTGCTCCATTGCCAGTTGGGCATCCATAGCCCCGATGGAGTCATGAAAAAACACATCAACACTAATAAAGGTCATCGATCAACTTCAAGCTCTTGACAACCAAACACCTCTTTCTCCAACGTTCAAGCCTCTAAATTCAGTCATCAACATTTAACAATGGAAAGCAACACCTTTGCTAGTCGTAGTTTGAAGTTTTAGCAGCAGCTAGGGTGCCCTCCTTAAAGGTTTGATCCTTCCCAATAAATCCAAATCTCAATCAAAAAATTGCAAGCCTATACTCTTTAGAATCAGCTAAAGATAGGTCTTTTAATGTGCCAATACCCATTTTGATTTTTCAATCCATTTTTGAGCTATGAGCATAAACATGGTTTCTAGGTCCAGACAAGCAGTGCCCAGGAAATGCAAATAAACACCCCAAAATATTCATAAATCACACCAAAACTGAAAGCTAGCTAACCACACCAAAAACTCATCAAAATATCTAATAAATCTTCATCTTTTCAATCATCAAATCGAACTATGTGAAGCTCTTGTGATCCCAACTGTAAAAAATCTCAATATCTGATTAGGGTGGATATCTCACCACCGAAACCAACCCATACGAAGAGGGTTTTCGTCCTCAATTCACAGCCCAAGCAACTTGGAAGTAATCCGACAACATTTTGTTATGTTGTCAAAGCATAGATATGAAAATGAGAGCCAAAATGGAGTTATAAAGAATTAGAGCGATGGACTTCAAACTTTTCTTCATTTCCACCTAAAACCCACGCCCTTCTCCACTTTTGAAATATTAAACATTTAAAAATATATCCTCTCCCTTATCTAGACATCCCACTTCATGGAGGAAATATAATATTAATAGATCTTTTAAAAACAACTTTAAGTTGTTTGAGTAGGCTCAAGGTACCTTTCTGAATGACCACTCACCTTTCAACTTAAGTTTATAATATTACTTTATTAAACAACTTAAGTGATTGAATTAATCAATTATTAAACACTGCAACCTTAGGCTCTCCAACAAAACAACTGAGAAATAATACTGCTGCATACACACTAGCTTGGGACCAACTCCCCCAAAGATGACTTACTATAAATAGCACTGCTAAAAATAGTAAGTATATACCAAACGCCAAAACTGAGCGAAACTGAAGACCATTGAAGAACATTGTGACCAACTGAAGATAGCAACATCATAACCGGCCACTGCTATAAATAGAAACCCCTCTGAAAACCCCAACACTGAACATCAATGTTGGCAACTGAGTCCTGTTGTGACCTTTTCACACATCACCCCATTCAAAATGGGGACCCCCTAATTTTTGCTCCATTTGGGTCTTTTGGCTTTGGTTTTGCGGCTGTCTCTCTTTGTTCCATCTATCTTTCCGGGGATGTGCCCATCTTTGGGCCTAAGTTGAAATTTTGGCCAAGTTTGTGAAATTAGCAGGGTTGCCGGGAGACGCGTCTCCCCCCCTCTGAGACGCGTCTCGGAGACGGAGATGCGTCTCTAACACCGCACCCGCACCCGAAGACTCCATTTTGCGTTTGGAGACTTTCAAGACATTTCCTGCCGTCTCCCACGTCTCCGAAACCTAAAAATGGCGTCTCCCGCAAGGTCTCCCGCGTATCCCGTCAGAAATCACGCGTCTAAGGCACAGAAAGTTAATAATTTTTAAAAATAGTAAATACTTATACAAAAGACGGCACTGGCGACAACACTTTAGCAGGTGACTGAGGAAGAGGGCGACGACAGATAAAACTTTGAACTTTGAAGCATTGAAAATTCAAAATCGTCATTGCTGATTGCGTCAATCTGAACTTGAAGAGTCTAAGAGTCGGGTATGTTTTACTTCTAGTTTTTTAAATTTTTTTAATAGTCTAAGAGTCTAAGACTCTAATGGCAAGCCAGGCAAGGTTTTCCGTTTTTTTTTTATTTAATATTACATACTATCTCCACAAGGGCATTGCCCCTGTTAAAATCGTGGAATACTCTCTGTATTCCGCAATTTTAACAGGGGCAATGCCCTTGTGGAGACTATTGGTGATGTCGATCACCAGTAATCTCCACAAGGGCATTGCCCCTGTTAAAATTGTGGAATACTCTCTGTATTCCGCGATTTTAACAAGGGCAATGCCCTTGTGGAGACTACTGGTGATGTCGATCACCAGTAATCTCCACAAGGGCATTGCCCCTGTTTAAAATCATGGAATACAGCCACGATTTTAAATAGGGGCAATGCCCTTGTGGAGATTACTGGTGATGCTACAGCTAAATAAAATTATAAAACAATCTAAAAGTAAAAACTCAAAAGTCAAAAGTCAAAACTGTTGTAACTATTTGAATTTCTATTCAAATTGAAATTGTAAGTCTAACACCGCTCTTGTGAATTCTCTGCATATTTTAAAAAGTCTACAATTACATGGTTCTTTTCATAATGTGTCAAGTCATCAACCTCATAGAAAATGTACAACAAACAACGTACCCTAGAAATGATTCATTTTGTTTTTTTTTTTGTAGAATTTGAATCATTGAATCAAGATGTTGAGTGGGGGAAACAAACAAGGCTTGTATCCGTTGTGAAAGTATGATGATCGTGTTAAGGGGCCGAAGGGTTCAGGTAGAACAGCCACAATCTCATGCAAATTATGCCCAATGTCATGGCAAGGTACTTACACGAGGGTGAGGGCTCATTTTCTTCACCTACCTGGAAAAGGTGTTGATCCTTGTATAAATGAGGTGGAGCGATATGAGGCTGTGAGGGATGAAGAAAGGGCTAATGGTAAAGTTTCTAATATGAGCTCTCACACTTCAACAAACACTGCTGCAAATCAAAATTAGAATATCAATAGAGAGGCTGAGGTGGATGTGTCTTCAAGAGATGTAGCAGCAGAAAGTTCTCACAAGAGGCCACACATTGGTAGCTCAAACCCCATTGGCAGATTATTTGATATGCAAGGTCGAGAAGCGGTTGATGCAGCAATTGCACGCTTCTTTTATGCCAATGGAATACCATTTAATGTTGCTCGATCACCTTTCTATACAGAGATGATCCAAGCAATCAACAATGCACCAATTGAATATAGACCACCTATGTATGAAAAGCTTTGCACTACTCTAATTGATAAAGAAAAAAATTCGATTAGAGCAACAAACTGCACCATTGAAAAGAGTGTGGATTTCAAAAGGATGCAGCATTGTGATGGATGGGTGGACGAATACTAGAAACCGTCCACTACTTAATATCATGGTAACATGCAGCAAAGGGCCTTATTTTTTGAAGGCATTGGATTGTTCGGGGCATGAAAAAAATGCAGAGTATCTTTATAGCCAGCTATGTGACGGCATTGAGGAGGTAGGGGCATCAAATGTAGTCCAAATTGTTACAGATGCTGCCCCTGTTTGTAAAGCAGCAGGCATGTTGGTGCAAAAGAAATATAAGCATATATTTTGGACACCATGTTGTGTGCATTCGTTGAATAATGCACTCAAAGATATTGGCAAGTTTGAGTGGGTTTCAGCTCTCATAGAAAAGGGCAGAAAAATTCAAATGTTTATATGCAACCATCACCAAACACAAGCTATTTATCGAAAATTTGCCAAGGTGGAGCTTCTCAAACCAGCTGATACAAGGTTTGCTTCTTATTTTATTCTTCTTCACCGTCTTTGTGAAGTGAAAGGTGCTTTGTGTTCCACGGTTGTTAGTGATGCATGGGCAGCTTGGAGGCAATCTACATCAAATGATGCAGTTGAGGTGAGAGGTATGATCCTTGATGACCGTTTTTGGGCTGATGTTAAATTTGTTGTGGACTTTATTCAGCCCATATGTGAGGTGATCAAATTTGCAGATTCAGACAAGCCATGTTTGGGGGAAATTTATGAAGAAATAGATTCCATGTGCGAAAGAATTAAGCAAATAACAGATGCAAAAGATCCTTCACTATATCCTTTGATAGAAGATAAGTTACATGGAAGATGGAACAAACTTAACACACCTCTTCATTGTGCTGCCCATGCCTTAAATCCTAAATGGCATAATATAGAAGAGACCAATAAGAGGGCTCCATATGAGGATAGAGAGGTAATGAAGGGGTTTTGGGCTGCAATAAAAAAGATATATGGCTGAGGAAGCATCAATTATAAGGAGTCAATGGAATAAGTTTTCACGTGGGCATGGTGACTTTTCTTCCGTGGAAGCTTTATATGATATGCAAGCAAAGAAAGACCCTATAGAGTGGTGGTGGAACCATGGAGGTGAAACACCTGAATTGCAATCATTTGCAATAAGATTACTCTCACAAGTAGCTAGCTCTTCATCTTGTGAGAGAAATTGGAGTACTTATGGTTTTATTCATTCACTAAAGAGGAAACGATTGGGGTCAAAGAAAGTAGAGAACCTGGTGTACATTCATAGCTCACTTTGCCTTCTCTCTCATGTAGATCCTGCATACAATGAGGGTCCTTCAGCAAAATGGGACCAAATTTCACCTGATGAAGATGTTGCAGCCATAGTGGATGAAATGGTTGAACCAGATGGCCTTATTGATTTACCCCCAGTTCTACTACCAGCAGAGGAACCTGAGTTAGAGAGTGATGAGTATTTGGAGAGCATCATAGCTGAGGACCTTGACATGGATGATATTGATGTGGTGTAGATGATATGAGATTCAGATATTAGATAGATTTCTGATTTTTGTTTTTTGTTTGCATATCAGCCAATCGAACTATCAATATTTTTGAATTTCAATGAATCAATATGTAATCGAATATGTAATGTCAAATGTCAAATGTGAACTTAGAAGTTGGAACTATGATTATGTAAACTTTACTACTGCTATTGTTTTGAAAGTTTAATGTCATTATATTTTCAGATTTTCTATATATTATTAATTTTTATATTAAAAAAAAAATGGCGTCTCCAAGTACCCCCGTCACCTATTTTCAAAAAAATGTCGTACCGGTACCGGTACTGATACCAGTCTCCCGTACCAGTAACAGTACCAGTCTCGTAGCAACTATGGAAATTAGGGTTTTCATTCTTCAGGCTAGTTTGGGGTTAATTTAAGTGAGAAAATTGAAATCTAAGCTTGGCACTACGTTTGGAAAGCTTCAAAAAGGTTCCCATTAATTTTTCACTGAATTTTGACAACTTACTATTTTTAGTAAGTACTCAATTTGGGACCTTTTTCTTAGGACTTTTGAAATTTTGACTGCTACACCTTGTTTGAAGCACTTCAAAGTACTTGCCTGCAAAATTTGAGCAAATTCTAACAACTTTCTATTTTTAGCAATTCTAGCTTCGAGAACCATTTTTAGGGTTTGCATGTATGATTTTTTAATGCATGTCAGGATAGTCTTTCTGGGTTTCTCGAGAGCTTCGCAACGATGTAACATGCAAGTCAAGTTGATGACTTACTATTTTTAGTAGGTGCCTGCATGTAGACTAGTTTTCTGGGTTTTTTTGGGTTTTTTGAGATCTCTCGGGCAATGTGACATGTAACCACGTCCGGCAATCAGTTGGTCACTTTTCAGGCACTTACTATTTTTAGCAAGTTCACTCCAGCAGTCTTGTTGACGTGGTTTTTGTGACCGCACCAAACAGCAGAACAAAATAGTCCGAAGGCTACTCCGTTCTCTCTTGATCAAAGTATTCCGTGTGCTAAGATTGCGAGATAGATCACACGTTCAACTCCAAGGTTCCGAAATACTTGGAACACCCTCAGTTGGTTGATGTGTATTGATGTGTTCTTACGAGGGGACTTACATAATTGTTCAGGCTTCTTGCAGTTAACAACAGATAGATGATTTTGAAGGGGATTTTGCGTGTATGATTTGGCAATATAGTTCGTTTTCCTAAAGCTAACCAGAAATGTGCGGAAAGTAAAGGAGTGTAGGGCCTAAGAAACTTATATTCTATCCTAAATGCAAGATATGTGGAGCTTGATTTCAGTAGACTTCAACTGAATTTCACCTAGCCTCACGTCGGACAGCTTCAGCAAAATCAGTGCAATCTTCAAAGGGATAGCAAAATATATTCAGATTATAATTTAGCATACATACACCATCAAAACGACGCATATAAGTATACAAATCACAATCGAAGTTAAACTCAAGATAATGTCCAGTCGACCACGCAAGGCGAACTTATCATCAACAAGCCGCTAGTGGTATGGAATGAAAAGAAGCTACCTCAATAAAACACCACACATCAAAGTAAACTACTTGCATGAAATGAGAATTAAGCTACTTGGATCCGAAAGGAAGAAGAGACCTTGCTAGCTATTCATGACAAGACGAATTCCACCATCAATGAAAAGATCTATTATCATGAAAGTGTTACACAACAATCTCCACAAAAGTTTTCAAAGGGAAAACTTTCTTTCTTCTCCACACTAAGCAAAATGTCTACTATGCTCTACTCTCTAATCTCCAATCTCTAGCTCTATTCTGATTCTAATCTCTATTCTAATCTTCTAATGAATTAAAAATGAGGGGGACTCCCCCTTTTATAGATAGCCCGGTCCCAAAAGACGGCTAGGGTTACAATCAATAGAGTGGCCAAAATTGCGCCACCTCAGCCCTAACCCTAAAAACTGCCAGAATGGGGAGTGGTGTAATAAATGAACAAAGATTCCCACTCACTCCCAAAAATAGTAAAGGCAATAAATGCCCACAATCAGTCTTCTAGAAGATCCTCGTCCAGCAGTGCATTCCCATTCTCCTTCTCTCTGGCTGCAAACTCAACAAATCTGCCAAATACAGCCTCAACCTCCTGAACGGAGATGGGTGGAACACAATCTAGCTGAAACTCTAATACTGTGACTGAATGCTCATGCCTTGTACAAGATTTTCTCCAAGCAACCAAGGAATCCTGTGTGCTTTGAATCAAGTTGGAGAAAGTAGAAGTGTTCTCGAAATCATCCTGTACGAAGGTCTTAACCTTTGAAAAGAAAGGCACCAGCCTACCCCTCAAATTATCAACATTGATTTCATCTGGATTCAACCGCCTAGCAAATATAGTCTCAAAAGTGTTCTGAACTCCATCAATAACGTTGGCCATAGCCTTATGTATCCTGGATGAATCCGCCTGTGCAGCGTCGAAGAAACCACGTCCGGTGATCGCTGAAGAATACCATCTGGAAAAGTCGTACCTGTCATTCTCCTGAATGACACCTCCATCAATCAGCAATCGCAAAGGGGCATGCCTCAATGCCTCAAGACGTGAATTACTTTGCTCGATAGATAGAAGCATCACCCCAAGCATGATCAACTGCCTCCATCCGTGCCAAAATACTAGAGGCCTACAAAAGAGAAGCAAGGTCCAACATAAACTTCTTTGTCTCAGCCGAACCCCGTGACCCACTTTGTCCGCTTCCTGTGCCATTTTTCCTAACTCCATCAAGCCACTGATTGACTCTCTAGGTATCTCTGCTGGAAGCTCTATCACTGGAATCTCCTGCCCTCGAGAACGAGACAACTGCTGTACATATCCAATTAAAGCCTTGTGTTCTCTTTTCAATCTTTTATACTTTCCTTCCTTCTTGAATAACCTATCTTTGAGGGCGAGGTAGGAGTTATCACACTCCTCTACAATCTGCGGCACCAGTGGGGCGTCCTAAATCCAAAGACGTGACCACTAATTGCACTGCACCGTCATTTTGGTCACAATCAACTTGAGGCACGGCAACGTGAAGAGTGCGAGAGCCATCCTCTTCAGTGGAGATCTTTGAAAACTTTCTTGCTTTCTTCTTCTGTGGAGGTGCACTGATCCTGTTCAAAAATTCTTCCATTTCAACTGCTGGATCAATCTCTCTGGGGCTCCTTCTCATTCTATCCTTAAGCCAATCAGGCACATCGTATGTATATCAAAGGTTGTTCTTGTGCCTCTACTTCTCAAACTTGCTCAACCTCTATCATTCTGGTGAGGCTCATCGTCCTCAAGTGGCTGAGTGTCCCCTGAAACTATATCATCATCATCATTCATAGCCGCCTCTAACTCCTGCCGAAACTGAGGGTCAGTAATAGTCCCCTCATCATCCTGCTGATCAACCCTACCAGGTGCGTTGACGCTCTGGCCAACCGACTCTCTCCGTGGTGGCTGATTATTATCCTTTACCACTTGCACCTGATTCAGTGCATTCCTCTGATCAGCAAACAAGGAAACCTCCTGGATACTTGGAGAACGTGTCTCCAATGGTGTGGGCGTTTCAACTGCAACTCGTGGAGGTTCTGGCTGAATAGGCTCCTGTCGAACTAGCTCTTTCTTTTTGGATTCTGGACCTCGTGTGATCTGTTTCTTTCTGCCTATGGTGGGTGTCCTGTGATCTCCCATCAAATTGTAAGTCAAAGCAATTGACCTACTCTTCAACCTGCTCACTCGCCTATCAACCCATGCCCTAGTGAATGTCAGGACCGGGATAGACAGTGTGTCCAAATCTGCAACCTCTGGTTCTGACCAATCCGGGAGCGGAAGTAGAGTATCCCTCACTGCTGCATAATTAGGATGGACAACGTCCATATCCTCATTGACCTGGTCTGGAACCGGAACAACTTCACACTCCCCGATGAAAGTAATTGGAAACCGAGAGAACATTCTTTTCCGGACTTCAATCTCATCTGATGCATTAGCCCAGTAATCCTCAATATTTGCTTTATGTTTAAATTCTTCTGACAGTACCCATTTGATGTTGTGATGTGGATCATAGTGCTGTCGGCTGGTGTGATATGAGAAATGATAAAATTGAAGCTCGCTCTCGGCTTCTCTGGCTGCCTGTATTGAAGGACACACTTCATCCGAGTTGCCCATGACAATTGGGAATTCAATACCTCCCTTCTTCTTCTTCTTTTGAATCTTATCGTAAGCGAGAAATTGCCTAGATATCTCTAGCATCAATATTCTATCGGTTGGGTACTTAGGCAGCCTATACGGATATGATGAAAATCCTTGCAGCCTTATGTAAGAAAATTTCGGAAATTGTATGAACCAGCACCCATACCTTTCAATAAACTCCTGGGCCTCCCTCGAGATTCTGTGGTGTAACCGTTCCTGAAGCAATCTCGTGATATGCATGGTGAAGGCGTCATTGACACGCTTGTAGTGAGTGGTACTCGTCAGGTGCAACTGCGAACAAGCATCATGGATTTTGAACTGGTGAGAGCCACAACCGACAGGTTCCTTGTAAGAAATTCCCCTATACTTCGTCATACGAGCCAGCATATAGATGATGTAAGAGCTCATGTAAAACGTCTTTGTCCTTCTCAGGCTCAGGAGCTGCTCGTGCAAGTTGTCACTGATCATCACAGCCCAGTTGACGTAATCTTTCCCTTCCAGCACGAGGTTGATGTAGTAAAACATCCAAGGCTCAAAAATGAATGACTGTGGACAACCACCAACTCTGCTCAGCATCATAATGAGATCGCAGTACTCCTGCTTCAAGTCCTCCGCTATGATCTGCTTCGGCAGCTTTGTACGAGAAGGCTTGGGAGTACTCATCCAGTGAGTGTTAATTGTCTCCATGCATCTCTCGAATGCGGAGGCGTACATCCACTCAGCTCGTTCTCTGGATTTGTAAACCATGTTCCTGTGCACCAGAATACCGAAAGCTTCACCAATGGCCGAAGGAGTAAGATTAGCTAGCACTTGGCCATCTGGTGACATGATCGATCTGTGATCCTTCTCATAATAATTGGCGCATTCCATCATCAGCTCCGAACACTGAATGGCTGGTGGGAAACCAGCAGCTGCATATAATCCGCTTCGAACAATATTGTGCGAAGTAGTCGAAGGCCGATGACTCCCAATCCCCAACATTCTGTTTTTGAAGGCCTCAAGGTTGACGGAGCCCAAGTTGGTATCTGTCAGCTTGCCCAACTTTGAAATGAACTTTGACTCTGGCATGAATGTTTTGCTCAGCTTCTTGATCACAGCCTGCCTGGATGCACCATTGTTATCCTTGCCAGTCGCCCTTGCCTCAGCCATCTCAGCTTCCTCTTCAGTAAATTCGAGCTTCAACACTTAGAAAAAGTTTCTAAGTAAACTTCAGTGACTTCACTATTCTTCAGCAAACTCAATCAGCAACCAGCAAGTGCGTCCTTTTTGGTTTCAGCAATATTCGAACTTTCAACACTTGCACTGGCAACTCAAGGCGTCCTTCTCCAGAAGTCTCAGCAATTTCAATTTTGAACCTCAGCAAACTCCAGTCCTCAGCAAAATTTCGAACTCTTCAAGCTTCAGCAATGCTTAGCAACAATCTTCACTTAGAGCAAATTCGACTTCTCCAGCTGTGAAAAATAAGTGAGAAACTTCTTCATTTTATAGCCAAAAATTGAATTCTAGAAGGAGCCAATTATAGCCAGTACGTTTAATTTCCACTACTCCACTTCAAGAATTCGAATTTTCCCTCTCTGGTATTTCTGACACTTGTCCGAGAAGCTTAATCTTCTAGAAGTTCAACCTTGACTGGCATCTTTGAATTTATTTTCGAAAAATTTAATTTAAATTCATCTTTTTAATTTACCAGCCGGAACTCTGTCACTTGAATTCGAATTTAACTTCTCATCAGCTCTGGAAAATTCATCATCTTAGAATTCAATCAAAATCATCTAGGCAACTCATCTCGAATTCATCATTCAAATCACTTTCTTGTCAAGAGTCGTTTTATTCAAATTTTCCTTAGAAAATTTTAAAATTTCCCTTAGGAAAATTCACAATTTGAGCACTGATTAAATTCTTCACCGAAAAAGTGTTGGCGAAGTGCGGAAGACATAAAAATCCATTCATCATCGCAAATGTTCAGTACCCAGAAGAGAATTTTCTTCAGAATGCTTCGAATCCATGGGTACCCAACGAACGGGTTCATTTAATTTTCTAAATTTTGAACCTTAGAAAATATTATTCTATCAAATTAAATCCATTCTTCACCCGTGGTCATCCTGTGTTGCTCTCACTTGAGGAATTTTATCAATCCATCTGCATTATCATCCACCTCTGACTTCATCCCTGAAAAGTTTGCCGGTGTTCTAAGAAGAAAATTCATCACCCTGAGTTCTAGGCGTATTTTCTAAGGAAGAAAATATTTTTGCCTTAGAAAATATTTTAAATCATCTTGCATTTTGAGAATTTTCCTTAGAAAATTTTATTCGTTTGCCAGTGAGAAAAACTTTAACTTCACTTAGAAAAATTTCCATGAGGGCGCTTAGCATATTTTATTTCTCACTCACCACTTCACACACTTGAAAAATATTTATTTGAAGTTCCAACGCCTTAGCAATATTTTTTTTTTTTAATTTTTACTTACTCAACATCTTAGGCGCATATTGTGTATGAAGGAGGATATTCATCTTGTGCTAGAAGTCTTCACCTCCAACGCCTAGGCAACACATCCATCACCTTGCAATATTTTCTTACACATATCACCTTGGGCGCATATCACTTAGAGGAAATTTGAAACCACGCCTAACATTTATCTTCTCCACCTCACACGCCTTAGAAAAAATTCTCTAACACTTACCACCTTGAGCGCATTTAGGACTTGAAGAGGGATGACGCCTAGCATTCACCTTGCTTTCACCACGCCATGAAGTGTTTCACTCACCTTTACATCATTTACCACTTCATCTTCACTTTTACAACCTTAACTTGGGCGCATTTGAGCTAGGCAAGAGGATGACTCTTCAACTTTCATTTTTTTGTCTTTACTTGACCTTAATTGGGCGCATTTAGGCATGTATGAGGGATAAGAAATGTTGACTTGTTGACTTGTTTTCATCTTGGGCGCATTCTAGACTATGTGGTGGATGAAACTTCCCACGCCTTGGAGTGACCCTTCATCTTCCTTGTTTTCGTCTTGACATGCATGCTTTTGGGCGCATTTTGCCTATGGAGGAGGATAAAAAGCTTTGACTCCTTTGACTTCTTTCAAACTTGGCGCATTTCACCCCAGCTGCAGGATGGGCGCATTTGGAGGGTGGTGGCAGATAACATCAACACTTAGAATAATTTCCAACTTTCCTTCTTCAAGGTGGGCGCATTTTGGCCTAGCTACTGGATGAAAATTGTTGACCACTTTGACTCACTTCTCCCCTGGGGCGCATTTTGGCCCTGATGAAGGATGAAACTTCATACTTAGAAAAAATTTTATGCTTTCTCCAATTTCCCTTGGGCACATTCTGCCATGGCTGCAGGATGGAGTTCAGACTTAGAAATTTTCTTTGTTTTCGCTAGCTTTCATGCCCTACTATTTATAGTAAGCCTTCTGATTTTGCATCTCTGAAGCTCAGAACGACCTGAAATTTTGAACACTGCATCCTCATGACCTTGTTGTCCTGTCGACACTGCCATTTTTAGTCAGCCTGCTATTTTTAGCCCATTTCTGAAAGTGATTTACTATAAATAGCCAATGCTTGCTTCTGATAGCTCCACTGCTCCGATTGACCTGAAATTTGAATGAGGCGCTCCTCACCACGTGACCTGTCTGTTGACATCAACGCATGCACTTGACTTGCTATTTTTAGCCTGTTTCCAAATTGACTTACTATAAATAGTAATTGCTCCGTTTGACTTGAAATTTTACCAGCAGATAGCCTGAAGGATGTTGATCGCGGTGGTTTACACCGGTTTTCGAAAATTCTGACTTTTAACCCCTCTTTTCAGGCTCCGAAGTTGGAAACCCTAATTTTCTCTGCATGCGTATCAAATGATCTCTGTTTGTCCTTGTTTTTGTTGCATTGTGATCAGCTCGCGATTGACTGCGGGAAGCTAGGCCGCACTTGCTAAAAATAGTAAGTTCCTTACTGAGTGATCATCTCCGTTTGCATGTCACACCATCGTGAAGCTCTCGAAAAACCCACCAGGAATCATCCGACATGCAAAAGAAACCCTGACATGCAAACCCTAAAAATAGCCTCGGAATACTGAATTCTGAAAGTTGTCGTCTCGTTTTGCATGTTATACTGTCGCAAAGGTCTCGAAAAACCCAGAAGGAATATCCAGACATGCAAAGAAAAACTCTGCATCTGAGCCCTGAAATTTGTCCCGGAAGCTGGACTGCTAAAAATAGTAAGTCGTCCGTTTCAGCTCAATTTTTGCACATGAGCAGCTTGATGTGTTTTGAATGCAGTGTGACAGTCGGAATCTCAAAAATGCTGATTGATTGCCTATAATTTCACACTTACTAAAAATAGTAAGTACCTCAAAATCTGATGAAAACTTGTTGAGAGCCTGCTGGAAGCATGCTAACATCAATGTTAGGCTCTGTTTTCAATTTACTCACTTTGTTCGACCTAGGACTGACTAGGAAAGAGGAAACCCTAATTTTCAGACTTGGTCAATTTTACGCTTAAGCTCAGAGACAAGCACAATCCTCGAAAGGCAGACATCAGAAAAGAGACAGAGAGAGAGAGAGAGAGAAACCCAAGCCAAAAGACCAGAATGGAGCAAAAAATAGGGGAGGTCCCAATTTTGAATGGGGTGATGTGTGAAAAAGGTCACAACAAGTCCCAGATCTTCAGTTTCAAGAGCAGAACAGTCCAGAACAAAAACGGAGTCAAACGGAGGTCAGTTGAGGCACATGCAAATGAAATTAGGGTTTCCAACTTTGGTGCCTAAAATGAGGGGTAAAACTCAAGAAAAATGAAAAACTGATGTATCCCATTCGATCAGTATCTTTCAAGGAATCCACTGGTAAAATTTGGGCGCAATCTACATACCTACTATTTATAGTAAGTCACTTCCAAAACAGGGCTAAAAATAGTAGGTGAGCACGAAAGGCATGTGTGAACAGGAAAGTTAGGTCATGAGGATCACGTTGGGAAAACTTCAAATCAAGAGTTGTAGAAGTTTGAGAATCAGAGATTTACTAAAAATAGAAAGCGAGGGCAAGCCAGTCAAAATTGGCTAAGTATTTGAGAGTCACCTTTAGAAGTTTCCTAAACACTCCAAATGCAAAAAAAAAACGCCCAAGGCATTCAAGGAAAATGGAAGCACCACCCTCTAAATACGCCCAAGGTGTAAGGAGGCATAAAAAAATTCTAAGTCATGAACATGGAAGCACCAGCTCTAGAATGCGCCCTCAAGATGGAAGCATCACCTCTGAAATGCACCCTTGGCAGGAAGGAGTTGGATGGTGAAAATTTCTAAGTCTTGGGAAAGGGAAACAACACCCCTCATATGCGCCCTAGCTGAGAGGAGTTGAAAGAAATCTTACTAAGGCAGGAAAAAATGGAAGTACACCCCTCCATATGCGCCCAAGTTGAGAGGAATGATAGGAATTTTGCTAAGGTGTTGAAAGTGGCAATGGACCCCTTCAAATGCGCCCAAGGTGAAATGAGTGGAGCCTTGAGAAATTTCTAATTCGTAAGATTGCCTGACACCCCCCCTCAAATGCGCACTCAAGCAAGGAGTATGAGGTGAGAAAAATTCTAAGTCAAGAAAATGGATGCACTACCTCCCAAATGCGCCCATCCTATTTAGGAGACATAGGAAATTTCTAAGTGTTTGAAAGTGGAAGCAGGACCCCCAAAATGCACCCACCTTGAATGAGATGGTGGCATCAAAATTTTTCTAAGGTAGGTAAAATGGAAGCTCAAGGGGTGAAATGCACCCAAGATAAGGATGTGTTTGAAAGTTCTAAGGCGTGAAAAACTTGGAGCTCCCCCCCTCTAAATGTGCCCATCATGGAGAGGATGGAGGAGAATTTTCTAAGGCATAGAAAATGGTGTGACCCCCATCAAAATGCGCCCAAAGCATGAAGCAAGTTGGAGAAATTTTCTAAGGCAAGTGAAAAGTGGAAGCTTGACCCCCTAGATGCGCCCAAGGTAAACAAGAGGTTTGGAAAAATATCTAAGGCTCAAAAATGGAAGTACCACCTAGCAAATGCGCCCAACAGGAGTTAGATGCAAGAAATTTTGCTAAGGCGTTGGAATGTGAAGCAGACCCCTCCAAATGCGCCCAAGATTGGAGAGGCTAGAATAAACATTAGTGGAAAATATTTTCAAGGGTGAAAATATTAAATGAACCCCTTCAAGTGCGCCCATGAGTAATAAAGTTGAAAAATATTTTCTAAAGGGGAGATATTTTTTTAAAGTCTGGGGGTCTTGAATATTTTCTAAGGGAAATAAATTTTTGAAAGTATTACACCTTGGTTCGTGATCTTAAAATGGACACTCGACATATGATTGATAGAATTTTCTAGGGGAAATAAAATATTTTTAAGGCAGAGGGATAAAATAAGATACGCCAAACTCTTCTGTGATAAATTTTTCTATGGCGCATGAAGGATGAATTTTGTTGAAACATTGATGGGGTGCAATTTTCAAATATTTGAAATAAAATTGTTGCAAATTGCCAGAGGAGGGAAAAATTCGAACTTCTGCAGAGTAGTGGAGGAAGAATTAAATGAGTCTGCTAAAATAAGCCTCCTTCTAGAAGTTGAAATATTCTCAGACCAGTTATAAGAGCCATGAAAATTTTCATTTCTCCTCACAGCTGCAAGTGCGAATTTGAAACTTTGAGGGTGAAGAAAATTGAAGTTGGAAAGAAGTTGCTGAAAAGAGCAAGGAAATTTCTAAGTGTTGGGAAATATTGATTTTGCTGGAGAAGTGTTGAGGTTTGAAGTTAGAATTTCAGTGCTGAAGGCTTTTCTTTTTCGAAGCTTGCTCCATATTTTGGTCATCACAAAGTTAATAAACTTTCTAAGTTAAGTTTTTAATGAATATCTTTTATTTTGCAGGATGGCTGAAGTAAACAAAGGAGCGACTACAAGAGCAAACAAGGCTACAAATGTTGAATCCAGCAAAGCCAGTGTGTCCAGGCAGGCAGTAATCAAGAAGTTGAGCAAGCCATTTCTTCTGAAGTCTAAGTTTACTTCAAAGTTGGCAAAGCTGAGTGACACAAATCTTGGCTCATTCAATCTAGGAGCACTCAGAAGTCGAATGTATGGAATAGGTAATTATCCTCCATTAGTCACAGCGCACAACATCGTGAAGAGTGGACTTTATGCAGCTGTCGGTTTTCAACCAACCATTTTGTAAATGTAATCAAATCTTCTATCAAATTTAGAGGCTAAGGGTTCTAAGGAGATTCTAATTGTAAGAATTCTAAAATTTTCTAAGTCAGATTTTCGATTCTCAGATTTTATTTTTCCTGAATGTGCTGATTGCAGAACATTAATGATTTCGATGTTTTGCATATCAAAATGGAATCACCTTTTGTATGTAAGGAGGCCCGCCTCCAAGGGATGTGTCTCTTGAGAGGACATGTCTCCATACGTGGAGACACGTCCGCTCAAGGGACGTGTCCCTTTGGGCGCGCGGGTTTCTCTTACAACCGATAGTCATTCGGTTTAAATAACTTAGCATAAACACCCTAACACATGGCGGATGAATTCCGAATTTATCCAATGCGAATTTTGAACATCATTTATAAATTCGATTTTATACATGCTTTATAAAATTCGATGTTTTTACTTATTTATGGAAATATAAACATGAAGAGCAATTGATCTTACATAAGTGATGATGATGCTTATAGCAATCATCGTTTATATCTGACCTAAGCTACAATTCATCAACACTCCCTCTTAGCTAGGGAAGATATTTCAAATCAAATAAGTGGAGATATCACCTTTACACGTGATATCGAAGATATGATATGTTTTCTCAAAGTTGTCAAGTCACATGACATTCTTCATAACATGTCTTCATTATGGTATGTGCACTGACATCAAGTCACATGATGTCTACCATAATTCATGGCATATCCACGGATAAATATCCACCATGATTATCTCTTAAGGATCATGTTGATGTGTTTTTCGTGATTGCACCAACGCAGAATAAAGTTGCCAACGGCTACCCTATTCTCTCTTGATCAAAGTATCTAGCACGCTAAGATTGCGAGAGAGTTCATGCATTCAACTCCAAGGTTCCTTCAATGCGAATAGTCTCCATTGGCTCAATGTGATTTGCTGGTATTTCAAGGGGACTTACGGAATTGTTCAACAACAGAGGAAGGGGTTTCCACAATTCGACAGATTTATCAATGAGGCACAGATTTCCTATTCTAACCAAAAAGTAGTGAATTTAAAGTGGTTGCAAGGTTAAGAAGGCTCTACATCTATTCTAAGGCGTGGGACATGGCGATCAATTCCCACAAGCTTCAACCAGGCTCTGCAATCTTCAAAGGAGTAGCTCAAGGTATTCAAATCACAACTTAGCATGAAAATACCATCACAACGACGCATATAGACATACAAATCATGATCGAAGTTAAGTACATGATATTCCAGTTGACCACACAAGGCACATTCACCATCAGCGAACACACTAGTGGTATGGATAGACGAAGTTTGCTCAAATTGAAGACCACATTCCACAACTAACATCTACTTGCATGGAATGAAAATTATACTACTTTGAACTATTTTATGCTACCATTTGAATTGGAAGGACGAAGAAACCTTGCTAGCTACTCACAACAAAGACGAAATTCACCATCAATGAAAACTCTTTTATTGAGAGAGGTTCACAAATAATTTTCATAAAGTTTTCAAAGGGAAAACTTTTCCTCTTCTTCAAACTACACTATCAATCTATACTAAGTTACTCTAAGCTATCACCTAGTTGTCTCTCTACTCCGACTTCTACTCTAATTCTACTTTCTAATTCTAATGAGTACAAATGAGG
>VDFB02148489.1:0-19634 GCA_007258455.2 Sequoia sempervirens | reverse complement strand
AAACTTGTGTGAGATGTCTATCTTGAATGTGGATCTTGAATCAAAGGAGTACTTGATAGATATTGACTTGAATTGCTTGCTTGAATCAAAACCCTACATCACAAATGTTAGCTCAAAAACACACATGATGCAAGAATATCCATGATATGATGCTTGAATCTTGATGATGGTTCCAAATGCTTGATAAATTTCTCTTAAATGCTCTTGATCTCATAAATTTTCCTTGGGAATGAATGCTTGAATGCTGGAGTTGATATAAAATAATTGAAAGAACCTTGTATTTATACTTATTTATGTTTAATATCCCAAGACCACCACAACAATACAACATATGCATTCATTAATTAAAGGAGGCTAAATCTCACCAAGATTTGAAATTAAATCCTAAAAAAAACCTAAGGGGGACTAAGACGCCCTAGGTGGCATCTTAGTCCCGAGCCATGAAACTCGGGTCACAGACTCTAAAAATGGGCCCATTTAAGACACATTTGAAATTAAGGTCCCAAGACCTTTGGGGGACAAAGATGCCCTAGGTGGCATCTTAGTCCCAACACAAAAATTAGGGACACACAGTTAGAATAATTAAATTATCATTTATCCTTTGATGTTTGTTGGGATTAGCCATCAAAAGATATAATTTACTAGGCTTTTGGATGCAAAATAGGACCAATTAAGACATAAATAAGGATAAACAAAGGAATGTGATTCCAAACAAGTGTGAAAATGAAAGGGTATGCATTTTCCTACACTACTTTAAGAAAACCAAACTAGTCGTAGAGGGATCCTAGGCTATCATCTTTACAATATCGTCCATAGTTGGCAAGACCTTAGGGGAAACATCATCATCCAAGAAATAAAAATCACCCATAGTTAAGTGTTTGGGAAGGGCATTTTTACACTAAATATCCATATGCACCATCAAAAAATAGAACCAAAACTAATTAGAAGCAATTGACCAACAACAAAGCATTGTTTGCACCAAAAGGGAAGACCCTCATAATCTATCAATTGAGAGCAAGCCTTATATTCCATCATTTGAAAAATATCTCCATAAAAATCCTTGGGGATGTTGATGCTATTACAATATAAATATAAATCATATTTTAGTATAGATTTCAATTTTAATTAAGAGAAAAATATAATAAATTTAAAATTTCCAAAAGAAACATGTCAAAGTTACACATGGATAGAACTTGACATGTTAGTACAAGGAAGAAGTAAGTGGAAGTACTTAAACATCTATGAACCATGATAATGTGTAGGCATATAGCTACAACTCTTATATATATATATATATAGACAAACACACACTCTCACACACACACACATATGAGAGTAAGAAAATATAATATTTTTGGTATATATCTTTATATTTAAATATAATACAATTTATTACTGTGAGCCAAATTAATAGAATATTTTTAATAAGTTTTAATAGAATATATATATATGTATATACATGCAGATATGAGAGAAGAAGATATGTATATATATATATATATGTATATATATATATATATATATGTATATGTACAGTATATATATATATATGTATATATATATATATATATATATATATATATATATATATATATATACATATATGTATATGTATATATATATACATATATATGTATTATTATATGTATATATACATATATGTATATATATACATATGTATATATATGTACATATATGTATATATATACATATGTATATATATACATATATATACATATATATACATATACATTAAGATATACATACATATATATATACATATACATATAATATATATATATATATATATAATACAGTAAGAAAATATAATATTTTTGGTATATATCATTATATTTAAATATAATACAATTTATTACTGTGAGCTAGTTTAATAGAATATTTTTCATCAAGTTTATATTTATTATGTTAATATTAAATAAAGCATTTTAATATGTTAAAAATTGAAAAGCTTAATCACAATGTATAATGGAACCCTACTAAATTGTATACAAGATAAGGCTTATAGAAGAACCAAAATAAAATAACAACTTTTGAAAGTTGCTACAATTTATGTGTGGATCTATAATTTAATATTGTGGACATAGAAAAAGTAACCCTTCTACTTTTTCTGATGTCCAAACCCTCCTAGTGGATTTTGGCTTGATTTGTCCTAGATTTAATGTTGTAATGTTCGCAACACATTCACATTAGGTCTTGGACCCTTGAGAATCATTAACAATTCTAGGATGTCTTGTAAAATTGTTGTGAAGTGCTGTAACTCACTTTCACACTTTTCTAAGACCCTTTCATTATAATTCACTTAAACAACCCCTTTATTATCACTTACTAAGTCTTAAATTTTAAAGTGTTGTAAAGATTTGTAACAAACTCTCATGCTTTTCTAGACGTGTCATCACTAATTCAACCCTTTCTCATATTTAAATGACCCCTTAATGCACTTTTCGGCCCTACTTAAGTGTATTTTTGAGAATATTCATGTTAAACAACATTAAATGCACTTTAATTCCTAACACCCAGTAAAATTTTCCTGGTGAGACTAAATCACCACCTAGGGAAACTTAGTCCCACTGGGCCCAAAAATCAAAATAATTTTAAAATTTTTGCAAGATTTTATTCTCTTAACCTTAAGGTCGGCCTGTGATGTGTTATTTTCAGGAAATATTGTAAAATCAAGTATTAATAAAGGGTTTTTCCCTCATTTTTCATCTCCTAATATCTTACAATCTCCTAATTTCTTTAGTGCATTTACTTAATCACTCTCAAGCATTCTAAGCACTTTCAATCATCCATTGGAGAATCTTGTTGCATATCTTCATATCTCAACATCAAGGGTTTGGTGAGTTTGTGACATTGCATGTTGTTCATTCTTCATTCTCTTTCTCTTTGATTTCACTTTATAGGGTTTGATTACCAAAGAGGGGTTTGACCAAGGCAAACCCTTATACTCTAAACCTTAACCCTTTTTCCCCTCTTTCCATGTGTGTTTGTAGGTCTTGTATGGAGATTTTTCAAAGAGAAAGGTGTAAAAAAGGTGTTGTAAACTCATCAAAGTCACCTAAGTCAACAAAGCCCTAATTGAAGCTTGGAGACCTCCTTTAGCCCGTTTTCTACAAAATCTAAACTAGACACTTATCAGGAAGGGAAGTACAAACTGCAAGCTACATATTTTTATCCAAAATTTCTCAAGATTCCTAGATGGACTAAGTCACCATTTATGGTGAATTAGTCCCATGCCAAGACTAAAAACTGATTTTTACATTTTTGAGTACCCATTTGGTAGAAACATGTTCTAGCATAATCTCCTCGAAATATGACTAAGTCGCCCAGCTCGGTGTAAGTGTCCTAGTTGGATTTAACAGTAGTATTTGTTGGATTCTAGAGCCTCTCTACATCACATTTTTGTAGGGAAACTTGCAACCATCTAATGACAAGTTCCACATAACCCAAATATGAAAATCAATGCAAATAAGTGCTCAAAATCAGCATGCAAGAGAATAGACAACATACCCATCAAAAGTGACACAATATATACCCTAGGAAAGCCCTCAAGAGGGAAAAACCCAACCTTCAAAAGCATCCACACTTCATGTATTATTTAGCAATGAAAACACATTACAAAACATCTTCAGAGATTCTGTGAACACTTCTGAAGCACAAGCTATCAATGCATTCCATGTTACCAAGCATGAATCCACACATCCCATTCCATGCTTCAAACCCTCACACATGCACAAGCTCAACCTGCTAACTTGCAATAAACTCTCCAACCTTAAACAACTACCCTTGTGATTTCTTTCATAGAAACAAGCTACCACAAAACCACCAAGTGGCATTACATAAACCATGTGCCCAAAACCATGAGCTTAAAATCATGTGACCCCACATTTAATATTGGGTACTTTATTATATTTTATTATTCCCCAATATTAAATAATTAAATTTTACAATTAAGTCTCAATGTTACATACAACATAAAGTGGCCCCAACATTATAACTCCTAGTGATGCACATCCATCTAGGTACCCCTAGGTGCACCACACACATAATAATAAATAAAAAAATATAAGCATTATGCAAGGTATACAACACCTAATTCTAACAATCTCCCACTTGTTGTATACATTGCATAAGGGGGTAACAAGTAACCTCAAACATCTAGATAATAAACTCCATAGGCAACATGTACCATCCTAGAATCTAAGTGCTCCATGTGCTCCATGAAGATACTTGTAATAAAAACCAAGGTGACAACCATCTCATCCATGAATTCTCTCATCCTCCACCATGACAATGCACTAAGATAGGAACACATCCAAATAGAAGCCACACAATCTATCACAATGAAGCATAAGTCCTACCTCAATTGATATCTCAAAACACAAACACTCAATACAAAGATAATGAATATGCACCAGTAGCTGTCAAGAATGAATCACCATAGCTGAAACGACACCCATAGAAAGTGCCAACATATCCAACTATCCATACCTCCAAGGTATACATAACATAGTAAACACATGCCATTAACATATCCACCCATAAATTGTAATAACAAACTCCATGTGCAAACCTGTCAAAGAGTGACATACACATCCAAGAGCTCTCACTGCATGGGAAATGTCTAGATGAATGCAAACCTGGAATGAGTGCATACAACACGTCGCTTCATTAACATTCCAAAAAGAAGGCACCATCACAAGTGATCAAGGCATACCAAGTCTACTAACAACATCACATAAAATATGTAAACATGTAGTACCAAGGAACATCCACAATGATATGCAAAACCTGCAAACCAAACACCTGTAGCATGTCCTCCTACACACACCTCTAAATGCCAGCTGTGTCAATTATGATCTCCTCCACAACACCTCATAATAAAATCCATAACAAAATCCAACTATCCAATCACCAAGATCAAACATAACATATATATCATGTAACTAATCATCGATGTAATCATCTCAAAATAAGAAGATCAAACTCAAAGTAACCACTCCTAAACCAAGGAAATCAACACAATAAACCATCTCCTAAATCCAACATACATTACAAGGAGATAAACATGCCAACACTCCTCAAATGAACCAAATATCGATAGCTCAAGATCCATATCCATGAGAAGACAAATCATAAACATAATGCACTTGAAAGAAAAATGGGCAATACCTCTCAAGTGAATAGTTGAGTAGACCAAGAGTGGGGAATGAGAATGCTCCTCCAAGATATCCAAGCCATCATCACTCAACCAAGAACACTCCCCTCATAGGTCCATGTAACTGAACTCATGTCCAACCAAGGTGTAGGCTCCTTGGACTTCTTGCTGAAATCTCATCAAGACTAACCATCTCAAAAACATGTCTCTAACCAGAAAAGAAATCCAACCTCACCTAAGTCTCCATGCATCCATGAGCACCTATAACCAATCAATCCATGCTAAAATCCAAGCAAATGATCAAAGTACTCAATACAAAGAGAACCAACCAAGATCAAAATCATAGCTCCAACTACAAAATCAGGAACATAAACATGACATCATGATCTCACATCTTCTCAAATGAAGATCACATGCTCAAATCATCCTAACATGTACCATGCCACAACTCTAAACCAATAATAAAGAGTATACCATGACATAATAACAAAACCATCCTACAACCAAGGATAACCTGTCAAAACCAACAAGTCAAAAACAATACCTCAACATCTTCAACACTTGATTTCAAAGAACTCTCACCATATCACACAAATCCAAGAACTCCTCCATGACACCAATCAACCCCTACTAAAGACAACCATCCATAATCAACAATGGATCCACATCATTTCCAAATGCTCCCATTGAACCGTGACATCGAGCAATCCCATGGCATCATGATGCACACAACCAACACCACATCACTTTCATAAGCTCACACCAAACCTGTGAATCCAAGCTCTCAATGACAACATGATAACCATCCTCTAAAGCAAGAAGATACACTTCCAAACCATCATATCCATCACCGTCAAACCATCACTGTCACAAGCTCCCAATAAATCGTGTAACCAAGCTATCCATGACATCATGATACCAATCTCCTCAAACCAAGAAGATACACTGCCACAATCTGGATCAAGATCCAAACCAACACCACCAACAATGTACCTACATAAACCATCATGACATTCCAAATTATCTAATGCAGAAGAAACATCCATGACACCATGATCGCCACCAAATGCACCAACACCTCAACGCAACCATGTCCACATATTTGCATAATCATAGTCAACTACATAGGTCTCGTATCATAACTGTACCTAGTAATACCATCTCACCTCCTCAACATGACAACAAATCCAACAAATCAAGAGACTAAACCAAGCCACCAAAACTGAATATGCATCAACACTGAAATATCAATGGGAAAAGACAACCCATGTCCAAGTCATAAATGTAATGTGTAAGTATAGACCACCTACAACATTGCACAACTTGTAGACACAATAATGCAGCATACAAATCCAACCATATACTGATAACCATGTCAAATGAGAGAATAATCTAAGATTTACAATTGAGCATACATCGAATCCAACATCAAATCACCAAAATCTAATCATCCATAAGTTCATAATATTTCAATAGTCAAAGAGACCCATAATCAACTCAGGTGAGAAAAATAGAAAATAAACCATTCCAAAATAACTCCAAACCTGATCCACTACGTAGTGCTCTAAACAAGCTTTCTGTTGACTATTTGAAGTCCAAAATCTGACTCTGTATGCACCCGATATCACCTCTTGAAGCTCAAAATAAACACCTGAATTTGATGAAGCAAAACACAATCAAAACTGAAAAATCTAGAAAAAATTCTGAAACCACATTGTAGAACTCTGAGTCACCTTTCCAACGAGTCCAAGAAGCCAAAAATCCGACATATTGGGCGAAAGTTATGCCTGTTTGAAAAAAAATGTCTAATTTCTCCGTGTAGACAACAATTCGGTGGGCCCCACTCCGAAATCAAAACAAATATTAAAAGTTTTCCAAAAAGTGGCGACCTTTTTCTATTTAATATTATAAAAAATAAATCTCATGAAGCAGGGGGTGGTTAGAGAGGTTTGAATAGTTTTTAATTAAAAGCTTTGTTTGATTACAGATTCCCTTTTGAACTTATATTAGAAAGGGATGGCAGATTTAATAGTTATTCACATGGCGGTGAAAGGGAATAGTAGGCCGACGTACCCTAGCTACGGCACTGACAGGGGAAATGGGTACGATTCTGTAGACTATGCCCACCCATTATTATTATTATTTTTTAAATTCAATCAAAACTTTTCCATTTGCTTTTACACTACTTAATGATTTCAATTTTTTTTGTTATTTATTTTTGTAGGTAAATACAATTTTGATGGGATTTTTTTTTTTTTTCAAATTTTTTACTATTTCTAAATATTAAAATGGTAACCATACGGTCATAAATTAAGGTTTTAAATTGCATTTTTTTCAACTTTCTAAAGAAATAAATTATATCAAAAATTCATCTGCCTAACTTGAATCTAATCATGAGGTCCATTTTGTCCTAGGAGGTCATCTATAAATTTTCTCCCACAAAACCCCCATTTGAATGCACAACCAAGAAACCCTATTTTGCCAAAAAAAATCACACCCCAAATCTGCAAACTACACATCAAAACAACAAACCCAAAACCCTCAGATCTGCAATAAAACACCTATAAAACCATAATATCTTTCCATGTTGTCTTTCATTCTCTCATGCAACCTAGGGTTATCCAATCAACAACCAATGCTTTGATACCACTTGTAAGGGAACTTGCAGCCATCTAATGACAATTTCCACATAACCCAAATCTGAAAATCAATTCAAAAAGGAGCTCAAAATCAACATGCAAGAGAATATACAACATACCCATCAAATATGACACAAGATATACGCTAGGAAATCCCTCAAGAAGGAAAAAACTAGCCTCCAAAAGTATCCACACTCCATGTATTATTCAACAATGAAAACCCATTACAATACATCTTTAGAGATTCCATGAACACTTCTAAAGCACAAGCTATCAATGCATTCCATGTGACCAAGCATGAATCCACACATCCCATCCCATGTTTCAAACCCTTACACATGCACAAGCTCAACTTGCTAGCCTGCAATAAAATCTCCAACCTTAAACAAATACCTTTGTGGTTGCTTTTATAGAAACAAGCTCCCACAAAACCACCAAGTGGTATTACATAAACCATGTGCCCAAAACCATGAACTTATAATCATGTGACCCCACAATTAATATTGGGTACTTTATTATATTTTATTATTCCCCAATATTAAATAATTACATTTTACAATTAAGTCCCAATGTTACATACAACATACAGTAGCCCCAACATTATAACTCCTAGTGATGCACATCCATCTAGGTATCCCTAGGTGCATCACACATATAATAATAAATAAAAAATTATAAGCATTATGCAAGGTGTACAACACCTAACTCTAACAATTTCAGTTTCCAGGTGCACCTCTCAAATCTTGTTTAATTCTGTCATTGTTTACTTGCGTTCATTTTATCTTTTTGCATATCATAATATGTTTTCAAACAACTTGCACTTCTTAGGATTTAGATTAATAATTCATTCATTTTATTATCTTGTTTCATTTAGTACATTACATTTAGACACATTTCATCCATCTGTGCATTGAGTTTGAGTGTATACATTGCCCATTTTGGCCCATCTTTCTCCTTTTAGGTGAAAAACCCTAGAAGTGCTAGAAAACCCTTGGGTGCCAAAATCTTTGTGTACAAATAGTATAACAATACATTGGATCCAATTCATTAGTACTACTAATTATTCTAGGAATGTTCAATGCCATCACATAGATATTCAAGGAGAGAAGTTAATGATAAAAAATAAACCATGAGAATTGCAATTCAAAAATATATTATTAGTAATTTTTAATATGAGCTAGTGATGGAAAGAACAACATTAATATTTAGACTTTTCATCAGAGGTGGTTCTATTGTGTCATGCACTATTTGTGCCACATAAAAATTACATAATTCAATGGTCAAAGATAAATTTTGGCCAATAAGACTAGGTCATGTATTTAGCATATTTTGGTAGGAATGAGGTTTAAAATTTAGATTTTATATTTGATAATTGAAACATGTGATGTTTAAGTAGAGTATGTCATAATAGATAAGTGATAAAAAATAAAAAAAATGATCTAAAAATGGTTCAATTTATCATACACATATGAATTGCATTAAAAATAGAGAAAAGTAAAAATTTCTCTTATTTTAGTTTGTGGGTGTCCAATGTATAGCCAACTATGTGTCAGCATTGCACTCATCATATTAACTATCCATCAATAGAAATTTTATGAAAAATTTTAGAGATTAATTAACAACATATTAATTAACATGATTAAGCTAGTTTGAGTGAGTTATTTTTATCATTCACTTTATGTTGATAATTACTTTTTTAATTGTATCTCCTATTACTAGCATCCTTCTTACCTTATCTTGCTAGCATTCCAATTGCCTAGAATTGACCTAGAGAAACTTGTATAAGAATAGCATTGCTATCTCTATTTGGTGATTTTTCTAATTTTAGGTTATGTTGAATTTATGATTTTATTATAAAATAATATTGGTTGTTAGATTTTTAATTATTAGAGAAAGATTCACTTTTAGATATTGGTCATGATTTTTTTGTTGTGTTTCATTTCTTGGTTCATTAGGTGACATTGTGTTCATTGCAACTCATAGATACGGTATCAGTTACCTGTTATGCAGTACTATGGCGGCCATGTACCTCTATTCCATTATGATTTTACTTCCTATTTCTTCTAAGAAGATCTTTGCTATCTGCGTATCAAATATTTTCATTAATATTTTAATATATAAGGGTGATGAATTTTATTAAATGAAATTTACGATGGATGAGAGGATTCTTGGCTTCTTTGTTTTCAACAAGCAAAATGATGATTCTTTCCGCACTGGCATCCCTAAGTTCAATTTATATTTTCCATTTTCTATTTTATTTTATTGTTCACATTCCTCGGGAATGGAATACTGTTGTTGATTTTCTTGCTAAGTGGGCCTCTTTTGTTGATCAAGGATGGAATGTTTCTATCTAGGATTCATTGTCTCTTGCACAAGGTGCTCAATTTCCCCATCTCCTTCATATTCACAACCTGTGATCATGGCTTATTCATTAGTTTTATTGGTTCTCTTAGGTTTTGGTGGGGGTGGATTGGTGGAAATCAACTTTGGTTGTTCCTTATTTTACTTACCATGACTACTATTGCTATTTGCCTTTTATGTGATTTCACTGCATTTTTAGATTAATATATTCTTTATCCCTTTGACCAAAAATGACATGTAAAAAATAAAATTAAGCATTCGAGTAAAAAGGATGAGTTATTATTATGTATTGAAATTTTCCTTGAGCTTGCCTTTGTTAATATTGAAGATTCAAGAATAAGATTTTGGCCATGTCTCCACTTGCCCGCTATCCCTTTGTTACCCCCTACACAAATATATTCATAATTTTATTTTGTTGATTCATTCTCACGAGATTTTAATCCATAAAATTGTTAGAAAATTTTGATTTTCACTATACTTTATTATTTGATACTTTATTTGGATTTATTATCAATTAACATTAATGTTTGGATTAAATTTTATGTTTTAATATTCACAATTCTAAACGTACTCAAATATTTTCTGTTAAATAAGAACAATTTTATTTTTTTATTAATAAAAAGAAAACAAATAACAGTTTTAAAAAAAGCACAAAAAAATAAAAATCAACCATAAAATTATATGATCATTAGAAAACATATATATTCTTCACATATGCTTTAACATATTTCTTCAGCTTCAAATGCTTTGCAAGAAGAATGTTAAATTATGAAACAACTTTAACAAATCAATAAACAAGTTTTATAATTTCAACATTACATACCTGACTGAATTGTTTTAATTTTTTTTTTATAAAATTACTTTGTCCTATATAAAATTCAGGCTGATCAGCCCCAGAAAGTGTGTTGATCATCTACGACACTTCAAGAAATCTAGCTTGAAATTTTCACGTGTCGTCGTCTGGTTAATGCTATTAGTCGGTGGGGAGTTTGGTTGCAGGTGGGTGTAATCATTATCATTTTTAACTAGGACCAATGCCTTCATTACCAATTTTTTCCCACAAGAGAAAACCACGACATTCCCTCAAGTTTCTACAATTAAAAAATAGTGGTTTACAAGGATACGATAAACATTATCTTCACACGGGAAATGGTTGAGTAAATCTTATGCGCACGCGGGACAAACGGCAACTAATTTACATTTTAAAAATTTAGATTGAGATAACACAGACATCTGTTCACAAATAAAACCTTTTGACTAAAGGAAAAACATCATGTGAATGTAGTTTCCGTGGCCCAATAGGAATCCAACACATTAATGGTCTTCAACACCGTGACATGTAAGAAATAAGATTGTAACAATAGTAGTCTCAATTGTTACCGTCGTATGAATTTATATTATATTTTAATATATATTTCAAATTTAATTTTTATTAGAACACGACATTGAAGCCAATTCATACTATGTTCCAGTTCACGAGTGTACAACATCATCACATGGTGAATCAGAGAGAAGATAATGATTAGCAATAATTGCAATCCTATAGTGCCACTGTAGTCACGTCATAATAGATAAGTGGTAGTGATCAACAGTTCTATCTAAAAATAGTTCAGTGCATGATACAAATACAATTTCCATGAAAAACAGAGCAGAGCCAATTGATATAGAAACTTGTTTTCTCTTAGTCTGGTCTAGGAGTGAGTGGTGGATACCCACTTCTCTACCAACATCACTCATATCAATCAACTATCCAAGCCTACAACTTGCATGTACAACAAGTTTACAGATAAGTTTAACTGTGCGAGATGATAAAGTGAGTGATACTTTATCTTCCTAGCATTGCACCTCCCCAACATTGGTAGAGTCTTGTATAAGAATGGGTGATTTCACATTCTGTTTTCTATGATATTAAATACTCATTTAGTTTAGTTTTTAGTTTTTTAATTTTTTTATAAAAGTGGTAAACACTTTTTGATCGGGAGCTATGAACCGGTGAGATTATAATCGGGGGACCTCATCCCTAGCATAAATACTCAATAACCTCAATGGAGTTTGAACCTTGATGGCAAGAACAACATCACAACTTAACCATCACACCATGTCATTATTGGCAATGTTTTCTCATTTAATTAAGATGAATTTGTAGTTTTGTTTATTTTTAAGAGAATAAAAGGTATAGCTTAGGTTTTTGACTACTAATGAACAATTTTCTTTATTTTGTTGTTGGTTGTTTGTCTATGGTCCAACAATAATTTGTGGAATGCACTATCATACTTTGGACAAATAAACCCTATATATTTTTTTAGATAATTTGGACAACTATCATACTTGTGATGTGGCAATCGATATGGAATAGTCTTCTATTCTTACTATCACTTTGTTTCCTAGTTTGTTCCTAGCAAGAATTAGATGCTATTAGATACAAGTCATCTATTTTTTTCTATTTAATGACAGTTTCTCTTCATTCAAAGTAAAAAAATGTAGGGTGGAATATTTTTTTGAAAACAAACAATAAACGGTATGTAGAAATAAATTTAATAATAGAGTATAAAGATTTATTTATATATGTATTTTAATTTTTTTCTTAATGTTGGTGATTTTGAAATAAGAGTTTGAGTAAGAGTTCTTTATGTAATCTGGCACTAGTTTATATATGAATTTCAACCCTACCAATGTAAACACATCTAATATCTTCAATAATATATTAAGTATGACAAGCCAAAATACACTCATGGGTATCAATTGTGGTTCTTTCATGAGATTGTGGGTTTCTATTTTTCAAGTGCCTCACTTTGACTAGTACCACAATTATTTGTTGTACAATTGTAAACAATATTTATACTCTAACTCTAGAGAATGGTTTACCTCAATTCACGTCAATTATCCATGCTATGATTGGGAATAGTAGGTAGTCATATACACATGCCACTATAATTACGGTGCTTATGATTATTATGTTGAAATGGGGGTTGGGCCTCTTATCTATTGTGCTTCTCTACCTCACAAATAATGTACGTCCTTATGTGAGATTGATTAAGTGATTCAAAGAGCCACACTAGTACAATTCTTGCTAGAAGACTCACTTCTTCTAGTTAATTGCTTGGAAATTCATATTTATACTCAATGCTTTAAACATTCTTGAATACATCAATGTCTCCCATTCTCTATCTTTTCTAAAATCATTATTTTGTGAGTGAGCTTTGTGATCTACCTTGGCATGTGAACTTTGTTAGACATGCAGATAATGTGGAATTACATTTTTTAGGTTTTAGATATGTGGAGGATGTGGAATGAAACAATGATATAGGTTACATTTTATGATTATGAGATATAAAGAATAACACATATGATACATGCAAGGAGTGGTTAGGATTCCAAGATTAAAGTACCAATGGAAATCCTTTATGGATGATAAGATATAGAGGAAAATACAAGAAAAAGAAGTGCGATTAGCATCGCGAAAGCACAATAGCTCCCTTAAATTCATTTCTGACAAAATTCATAGAAGTTACTTGAGATTCACTTGACTTTGTTCCTAGTAATATTAAGGATTGTTACAGGATTTTCATTATTTTGTGATTAGAAGCTTTATATATTTTAATAATATATTTCAAGATATTATTATCTATATAGGATCTACTTACATTTTAGATATACGACAACACTTCCTCACAACTATTCGTGAGAATTTATTTTACTCTTGATGATTACTAATAGAGGACTTTGTTCTTTTATTTATGATATTTCTTTATGAAAGTTTATCACTCTTCTATGTACCATATGCCATATGTCTTAATGTTATTCCTTCCACTCTTAAAACATTCCGCGATGACACATCCTATAGTTAAATTCCAAGTCTACTTATCAAATCTAGAAACAATTCAACATAGGAATGGAGAATTTTGGACATTTTTGAGAGACCTTACTCATGGTTCCTCTATCCATTTCACTCGTAAAATAAGAATTCAAGAAATAAATATGTGATTTCCTTATCACAAAAGGGAGATGGATTGCTCAATGTAGGAGGAGCTACTTCAACACATGTTATAAGGCCAATTACTTGGTAAAAGAAGAATCCTATGTTAAGCTATAAAGAAAATGACAACGAAAAGTAAAAATTTTAACTTCAACTACATAAGAAAAAAGTGGCCTTTATGTTTTGAATTTGAAAATGACGTAAAATAATGAAATGCAAAACTTTTGATGAAGTTTATACTTGTAATTGTTAAAAAAATTAAAAATTGGGTTGACATATTTTTTGTAGATTTAAGAATAGAAATGGAATTGTTGAAAATTTTAGTAAAAGTGAGGTCAATGGGATGTCACAAGAAAAGATAATTTATTTTCCCCAAATAACTAACTTCAATACAACCTTTCGTTGAAGGCGCTCGGCCATCAACCTCATATTTTCCTCTGTACACACAACCTTGAAAATTTGAATTGTTATTGACCCTTGAATGATATATTACATCCAATATATTTATTAATGAAAATTAATTTAATTAAATTATTCATTTTTTTAATGAATAAGGGCCTATATTTATATTAATATAAGATAAAAGCACACATTTATTCACAAAAAAGGGTTTGAGTGGTAAAAAGGCATACCTTGAGAGTCACATGGGCAGAGCCTAGAAAGCATAAAGCCACTTGGATCACTCCCAAAAAGCAGAAAACATTAAAAATAATAATAAAAATTCGTTAAGTGGCCATGATAGTGCCAACAGAGGGAGGTGGGTCCTTGTCATATGGCCTACCCCATATAACAATAACGTCAAGAGGATCCAAGCTATCATCATCCTTATCTTTATATTCTTGTTGAGGAGAGATCACCAAATCCAAATGTAAGAGCCATTTAGTAGTGTCAGTCGGCCAACCAGAAATGCTGCTAGGATCTCCACCAAAAGGCCACCTAGAAGCACCACCACCTCCTCCAGACACTCTTCTAGAAGGACACACCTAGTCAGTCCGAGGAGGATGTGAGGGCAACCACTTGCAAGGATGTGAGCCATAATGAGGAGCTTGACAATGGGGCCAAGCCTGAAAATCCCTAGCAAAACCACTCCTTCACTGGCCACACAAAGGTGACCGGCCCTGAGAGGAAGTGGGAGAAGGAGGCACACGAGCCATGATGCAGGGAGCATTCCCCTAGTGGTCTAGAAGCTCCTGAAGATGAGCCACTTCAAGCACAACTTTATTTGGCTTGCATTTGAATCTGTAATAGCACATTAGAATAAATAATAGCTTTAGAATAAAGATAAATATGTTCATAAATCTGACTGTGAGAAAAAATGCAAGAATTTCCATCTTTCCAAATACTAAAGAGGATTTCCCCCCTAAAAATGTGTCAAATCTGGGTATACTTAGTGAGGAGTCAAGAAGAGTTTCCTAGCAACACTACATGGCAAGAGAAAGGCTCCAGCCGAAAGGGCAGAAAGAAATCATGAACCCAATTCCACAACTATTGAGCTCTGGTGTAGAACCAAAGAGGTGCTTAAAAAACTTAGCCTGTCCAGAAAAAGAGCAACAAGAATCCTCAACCCCCAAATTGGAAAGTCGAGACCCCACTGAAAATATGATAATGTGGAACATTTTTGACCTATTTTTATGAAAATGCACCCATGATCCACCACATAGGGAAAGGTCGAAACCCAAGAAATTATTAAAGGGTCAATTAGAGTAACCATGGATTAAAATGTTAGACGATATACATCAAAATTGCAATTTGAATCACATAATGATTCTCAATATTAGTAATACTTGTGTATTAAGGGACAATATGGGGGATTTTATTGTGGCTTTTGCTGTGGACATCAGCACCCAAACTAATCATGTTGCGGAAGCTGTTGGGGCTTATCACACGGTTAACTTGGCCTTCAATATGAATACGAAATGTCTTTGGTTGGAGGGTGATTCTAAGAATATAATAAATTGTATTCTTGGGCTTACCCCTCCTTCATGGACCATCAAAAAGTGGATCGAAGATACAATTTCATTATTAAGTAAATTTGACAAAGTGAAAGTTTCCCACGCCTACAAAGAAGCCAATAAGGTGGCGGATTACTTTTCCAATGAAGGGGTCAAGAAGGGCAGGGAAAACACGTGGAGGAAGAATGATTACCTCCATTCTGAGGTGAAAGCTCTAATTTATTATGATTCAATGCATGGAAGAGAAGTTTGTCTTCGCCATGATGAAGTGGATAAAGATTATGTACGTCGATTTCATTAGATTTGATGGGACCGACGTCATTTTCCTTCTCAAGAAGAGTTTCTGGCATGCTTTCTAGGTGTCTAGGAAAATATGCTTAAACAGGACCCAAAGCAATAGTAGGGTATGGTATAACAGAGCTTTGAAGATGGGGGGAGAGAGAAAACATGTTGAGCCGAGCTGCTTTCAAGAGCACAGATGGAATGCTAAAGCTTGGGAAAAAATTGAAAAAGGAGGTTTAGTCCCATTTTTGGAAAACTCCATGGGCAAAACAGATGGTCTTTGAATATTGTAAAAAGCTGGAAAAATGGTAGGGTGTATTTATTTGGCAGGGTCTTAGTGAATAATTAAATCGTCAGTGGATCACTAGTCTTTGGTGAAGGGTGTAGAAATTTTATGGGACTATGGGTTCCTCTATTAAACAGATGAAATCAATTCCTAAAAAGATAAGGAGAAGGCTAGGTAGGTTGGGTTTCCAATGGCAGCTACTTTACAGTGTGAGTCCATTAAATCAATCTAGAGGAAAGTTTGAGAGAGTCATTAGGAGTATCATGTTTGATGGAAACTACTAGAGGCATTATAGTTATCCTTTTCCATTTGAGACACACTTCACAGGAGTTCGTATCTCTTTGCCTTTTTATTTATTCTCTTCTATAAAGAATTGCCTTGATGAAGTTGAAAGAAACCCTAGGAGGATTTCTATTATTCACCCTGGTCTTGTCAGGCTCATCTTTGAGCATTATCAAAATTTACCTGCTTTTCCTAAAACTGTTGATGTTGGGGATTTGGATGATGAGGATACGGAGAGTAGCAAGGAGAACGATCCCCTGGCCCCTCTTGCTTTTGCCCCTGTTGGGTCTAAAACCATTGTTTCCCAGTCCCTTTCTTGTCAGAATGTCCTTTTGGGTTCTGCTCCGCCTTCTTGTCCTAATCCCTGACCGCTTGATTACTATCCTAGAGTTTTGCTTGACCGTCTTCAAGATCAGTGTCTCATTTCTGGAGTTTTGGTCTGGTTTAAAGGTATGATTGAAATTGAATATAGATACTCTGGAATTCTGGAATTCATTACGTCAAACCTATAGTCAGTAAAATTAGGCCCCTAAATTGCAGTGGAAGAATTCCAATGAATGCCCTAAAAATTCCCCCTAGATGGGGTGAATAATTTTTCCAACAGATATACTCAGACTGAGGAGACTTATAATGAGTGTCTAATGAAAAAAGTACTAATGGGGTTTTCATTGTTCTAAATTAGAACTGAAAATTTGTGATTTGGAGATGATAGTCCTGTAGAATGAAACATAGCAATTCCTTCTGGATTTGAATGAAGGTTAGCTGGAGTTTTAATGAGAATGAAGGACAGGACCCCCCTTACCAAGGAAAAGACAACAGTTGCAAGAGGAAATATTGACAAGGCTGGAGAGCAATATGTCCAAGATTGGCCAAAATATTAGGGCCACTGTGGCAAATAATCATAAAATTGCTAGGCACAACACCATTATCATCAATGCTATGGTGGAAAAGTTGGAAAAAATCAAAAGGGTTCATTGGTCGTGGACTTGGATGTGAATAGAGGTTGTAGCAGAGCTGCTATTGAAGGGATTTCGACTCGCACCCGGGCTAATACAAAGAGGAAGGCCCCTGCTTCTCCACACACTATTCAAATCCTCAAGCAGGGGTTACAGGATATGAGTGAAGTTGAAAAGGAAGCCGAGGAGTTGATGAACACCTTGGAGTAGTGCTGTTGTGGTTGTTTCTAGCTTTTTGGCAGTCCTTTTTTGGACCCTGTTGTCTCTTTTTGTTGTCATTTCCTTTTTGGGACAGCTGTCTGTTTGTTCAAACTTTTTTTGCTCTATCTTTCTTTGTTTTAACTTTGTGGTTTCAGGTCCCTATAAAACCTATTTTTTCCTTTTCAAAAACATGAGGTTAGTAAATACTATGGTTGAAGTTGGTAGCCTACGTCATGCTCGCATCATTTTTGGGTAAGATTGCTTATGTCACATTTGTAATGTGACGTGGTTTTGTTATATAATGTGATGTAATTCAACTATATTATTGTTCTTTCTTTTTTACTATATACTCCTCAAATGAGGGGAGATGGTATGTTTTTTTTCATGAATGGTAGGTGGGGGAGTTAATAGATCTATTATTGATGGAAAAGTGTTTCTATGATATTTTTACTTTTGGATTCCTTAATTTTAAAAAATATTTAAAGATTGCATTAACATATTATTTTTTATGAATTTTTGTTACTTTAAAAATATGAAAGAAAAAATTTAGAAAGTGTATTATGATGAATGATAATGAGCATTTTGTATATATTTTTTAGTGAAAAAAATTAATTAAAATTCCAATGTTATCTATTATATTTTAGTAATTAATAATTATGTGTAAAAAGTGTATTTAGAATGTTGGATTGTCACTTGACAAATATAATATATATTGAAAGACATAATAATTTATTGGTATATTAATGATTTAATGTATTAGATCAACTTTATACTGCCTTATCACCTTCCTTGAAATAAAATTGAGTAATATTATATGTTGTAGAAGCTATAAAATGAATGTAATATCCAATAACTTTATACAAGACTCAATGTATTATTATTAATGACTTGATGTAGTGAATCAACTTTATACTATCTTATAACCTTCTTGAAATAAAATTGAGTAATTTTATATGTTGGAGAAACTATAAAATGAATGTAATATTTGATAAATTCCACAAGAGAATGCATGCAACAAGATAAGGAAAATAACTATCTATAAAGTGTGACTTAATGTACAAAGCAACTCATTCTATATATAAGATGAGGAAGAAATAGGAAAGGGTGAGTGTAATATTGATTAATCTTCTAAGAAGTGTGACATATGTAAACCACTTAGGACAAGTCTACAAGCATGTGTATGTGCCTATAGGGTGAGACAATTAAACTATTAAGTGAACTTAAGCTAATGTGAAATGGTCTACCAGGTCTAGGAACTAGATAAATATAAGTTCTAGGTGTGTAAAATCTATTTTCATACTAACACCCCCCTTAAATTACACTTGGGAAGAAAATCACTAGTAAATTATTCCCAACAAGGCCTGGCGAGGTTTTACGGGAGGAAGTTTCAAGAAATGAGGGGTTTTTTTCCTGAAATGGTTGATATTTAGGTTTGATAGATTATGGCCCCATCTTAGAGATTTAAACATTTGGATCTTTGAGAAATGGCATCCCATTATGGATGGGAAGATGAATATTTACCC
>VDFB02148488.1:0-10778 GCA_007258455.2 Sequoia sempervirens | reverse complement strand
TATTCCTTAGGGGACATGGCATATAACTGGTATCTTAATCTTCCTCAAGGCTCTATTCTATCCTGGACAGATTTGGAAAATGCTTTCATCAATCAGTTTAGAGTCTATGTGGACCCAACCCTTCTGTATCACCAATTCGATACCATTAGGAATGAGCCATGTGAATCCCTACCCTTGTTCAATACTAGGTTCCAAAGAATGTATAGGAGGCTGCAGGATCCCTATCTAGTTACTGAGGACAGTGCCATTTAGGCATACTTTAGGGTTATAGACCCTTTGCTGGGATTGTTCTTACAAAGAACTTATCTGCCAGCGGATATTGATACCCTATCCAAGGTTTATCATTTAGCCATTAAGTTGCAGCAACAAACCAACTCTCAACCAAGTTTGGGGGGAGGTTTTCCTTTAGTAGGGTATCAGACGCCTAGTACATCCCCTTTATTCAATATTGTTCCAGGAATGTCTCCTTCCCACTATGGGCCTAGGTCTGAATTGCAGACTCAACCTCCTATTCCTTTCTTTGCTAATAGGACCCCCAACCCTTTTCAACAACCACAGGTCCCTCAAGGTCCCCAAAGCCTTCATAACCAAGTTGGAACCACTAGCCATGTTGATCAGCCACTTATTGCTAAGGCTGTTGAAAGTGAAAAGACTACTCAGCTTACCAATGAAGTAGAAACCTTGAAGAAAACGCTGTCCCAAGTCACTAATAACATGGCTCAGCTTAGGTTAAACCCCTCTCAGAATCAGGGCAATTACCCTAATCAAAATAGCAACAACCAGGGTTCTTATCAGAATAACAACTACAACCAAAGAGGTTATCAAAGCCAAAACAAAGGGTACAACCAGAGAACAAATAATAGCAGGCAATGGAATACGGGGCCCAATAATGGTGGAGTTCCTCATAATTATCAAGTAAATGAGGAAAGGTCACATACTGCAAATGTGGCCAATTTGAATTTCATGACTAACTGGTGTAGGCTACATGATACAGCGACTCATTCAGAGGTAAATTGCCCTCAAATGGAGAAAGTTGTCAAAATGGCACATGAAGATGCCCACACATTCCAAGGGAATTTGAACAAAGGAGGTGACTCAATGGATACTGCCATGACTTATGAGCTCTTTGAGGAGGAGTTTTCAATCCCAAGACAAGAAGAAAATGAACCTGAGGAAGATTCATACGATGCCCAAGCTTTTTAGTCAAAAGGAGGACACTTCTTGAGAAATCAAAGGGTCCATTTACTACATCAGCACCCCCTAATCACATGGTACCCCCAAATCAAAGTGTTGATAACAATCCTTCTCCACCAAAGGGGTCATCTGACCTCCATAACAAGGGTAATCCCTCTGCTGTTTTCAAAAGTAATCCAAGTTTTAACGCAGAATTTGACATTGTTTATGAGATGCATAAACATAAAAATTCTTTGTCATATTTTGACATTTTGAAGTGGTGCCCTGCTCAAAGGGAGATAGTGTTGAAAGCTCTAGAACAAGCAGATAATGCAAAAGGAAAGAGCAAGGTTACACCCCTTGCAAACATGAATGTAGCCTCATACAGAAGCAAGGTAGGTACTCCACCTTTCCTTTTAAGCTTAAGAATTTCTGGCAAGAACCTACACAACTGTTTATTGGACTCGGGGGCTTCAGGAAATGTCATGCCATTTTCCATATGCAAGAGGTTAGGATTAAACCCCATTCAAACCAATAAGAAAGTCATTCAGCTGGACAAAACAGAGGTCAATGTAGTGGGGGAGTTAAAGAACATACATGTCCAAGTTGGGTTTGATCTTAGGATCCTAACTAACATTGACATTCAGGTAGTTGATATCCCTGAGACCTATGGTATGTTACTAAGCCGAGATCTGATGAAAAATTCAGGGGGATCTCTCCCTGGACTTTTCACATATGTGGCTATCATGGAAAGGGATTCCTAATCAGATTAGGATTGAAAGTGAGCCTCGCCTCAAGCATATCATCACTGAGTACGATTGTCCCAATGAGGTAGCTTACTTTGAAATTGAAATAGGGGTTTATAAACAAGAAGAAATTCTAACCTTCTCGGTTCTCAATGCCAAGGACATTCCAAAACTAAAGTTCCCTGACCCCACAATTAATGAAAATAAACAGCCCTGATTAGAAAGCTGCAACAAGACCAACCGGTCTTAGGAGAAGACACTGATTTATTAAGTCTTTTACTCCCAAATTGGTGTAGGGTACACTATCAAAACCACTCTGAATTGACGCATCAACTCTATATGGACACCTTAAGTTGTATCCCTCAAGTTGAAAAGAATAGCCCAAGGCATTTTGAGACAGCTACAGACCCCTTTCTATTTGAAGTCCAAGAAGCAACAATGCTAACCAGGGATAGGGTGCCTTCAATAGGAGTTCTTTCTCAAATAGATCCCACCCCAGATATACTCTTGAATCAGCATGTTGATAAAGAGCAGCCCCGAGGTTTGTTTGATACCCCTACACTCATAAATGAAACAAAACTCAAGGAATCAACAAAAGGGACAAATGATTGCTAGGAAAATAACTAGAGGTCAGATGATACAACTGAGCCAGAATTGCGAAGTATACCTAGAGAATCTTTAGAGAATTCTTCCCCTGTGACTGGTCCCAAGGATCAGGAACTCCCACCTTTGGTTGATCCTATTCAAATACCTATGAAAACTTCAAAAGGATTACCCCCTACTTCTGATCAGTTGTGGATCCTAACCTTTGATGGATGTAAGTCCAAAACAGGTTGTGGTGTTGGAATTGTACTAACCAACCCGAAAGGGAAAGTTTTCTTTGCCTCTTACAGGCTGCAATTTGGGTGCACTAATAATGTAGCTGAATATGAAGCTTTGGCACGGGGACTGATGTTTGCACACAAGAAGAAAGTTACAGCCCTAATGGTCAAGGGAGATTCAGAAGTTGTTATCAAGCAAGTGCGCATCCAGTATACCTACCATAATAAAAGGCTGGCAGCATATAGAAACAGGGTATGGAATCTGATCAAAGATTTTGATGCATTTGAGATCATCTTAATCCCTATAGAAGAAAATCAGGTGGCCGATTCACTGGCTGTTGCTGCAAGCACCTTGGAGCCTATGCAAGGCTCCAATTTCAAAAGATTCTCAGTAGAACTGATGACCACCCCAGCTATTCCTTACAATATCAAGAACTTCCAGGTCTTTGATGATGATCAACATATCCTTGCTTTCCTGGAAAGTTCAAATTTTTTTGAAGGACAGATTATAGATGAATCCAACAGGGATCAGGGAGATTGGAATCCTGAGGAATGTGATACAGAAGGAGTCCTTAATTTGAAAAGTAATAGCATTCCCAAGGGAATGGTGGCATTGGAGAGAATTTTTGACTCAGATCCGAAGGCTCAAGAAAAGATATCAGCTGAAGGAAAGGGAGGTGAATATGAAATGGTTAACGTATTTGACTCGGGTCCTGAAAGGAATGTCTACATAGGGAAGGCCTACCCTGAAGCAATTAGAAAAGACATATTGAGGGCACTAAAAAGGGATATTGCTGTGATTTCCTGGGGGTATCAAGACCTACAGACATTTGATTCTTCTGTCATGACCCACACTATCCCCTTAAAGCCCGAGGTTAAACCTTTCCAACAGAAGCAGTGCCCTGTCAATGCCCTGATTGAGCCATTGATCTACAAAGAAGTTCAAAAGTTGTTGTCTGCAAGGATAATCTTCCCTGTGTGCCATTCAACATAGGTAGCCAACCTAGTTCCAGTCCGCAAGAAAAATGGGGAGATCAGGCTGTGTGTTGACTTTAGAAATCTGAATAGAGCATCAGAAAAGGATAACTATCTGCTTCCTTCTTTGGATGAAGTCTTGTAGACTGTCAATGGAGCACAGATGATGTCTTTCCTGGACGGCTACTCTAGATACAATCAGGTGATGGTCAACTGCGAGGACATGATGAAGATGACTTTCACTACCAAGTGGGGGATGTTCGCATACAGAAGGATGTCGTTCGGCCTGATAAATGTTTGAGCTACTTTCCAACGTGCCATGGACATAGCTTTCAAGGATCTGATTGGAAAATGTATTATTGTTTACATAGATGACCTAACAGTGTTCTCCAAGGACCGATTAAACCACGCTGCTGACTTGGCCAAGGTTCTGGAATGATGCATCCAGTATGGAGTCTCATTGAATCCAAAAAAATGCATGTTTGGAGTCACAAAGGGCAAGCTTTTGGGACATATAATCTCTAAAATGGGAATATCAATCGATCCAAACCGAGTCGAGTCCATTTTGAAGATCAGCCGGCCAAGAAGTAAGAAATAAAGGAAGTCTTTCTTTAGGAAAATTAGGTTCATGAGAAAGTTCATCACGGGCTTTGCAGAGATTGTAAAGCAATTAAACGAAATGATGAAGAAGGATGCCAGAACAGAGTGGATAGAGGAGGTGAAGGCCGCATTCGTGCAGGTCAAGCGATCCATTTCAGAAGCACCCATGCTTGCCAGCCCCGATTACCTCAAGCCGTTCTACATTTACTCTTTCGTCTCTGAGCATTCATGTGCGGCTGTATTAACTCAACAACAAGAAGAGGCAGAGGAGAGACTGATTGCGTTCATGAGCTCTCCATTCAAAAACGTGAAGATCAAGTACCCACCTCTGGAGAAGCAAGCCTTCACGCTGGTTCGGGCTGTCAAGAAATTCTAACATTACATCCTTCGAAGTCAAGTCGTTGCTGTAGTTCCTGATGTGGCTGTGAAGTCCCTGCTTATGCAGAGCGAGCTAGGTGAAAGAAGAGGCAAGTGGATGGCTATCTTGGAAGAATTTGATTTGGAGATACATCCCATGAAATTAGTTAGGGGCACAAGTTTATCTTAGTCCATGGTGAATGCTGGTGATAACATTGTCTGTCAATAATACACAGCCAAATCCTTTTTCGACGATCCCTGTTATGTTGATGTTGTCCGCCTGATGCTTAAAAATCGATGTCCGGATGGGATGAATTCAACTCAAAGGAGAGCTTCGAGACTAAAGAGTTCTCATTATATGTTCAAAGGAATTTTTCTATACATGAGGAACTTTGAAGGAATATACCTGAGGTGCCTTGATCATCAAGAGGCCAAGCAAGTGATCTCTGAGTTTCATGGGAAACATGGTACAGGTCATGGTTTTGCAGATTTGTTGGCACACCAGATTCTCTGATCTGGTTATTATTGGCCCTGTGTATTCAAGGACGCACACTAGCATGTGAGGACATGTCACACTTGCTAGGTTTCTGCACCAAGGGAACGGTATGCAGCCATGCCACTACAGCCCGTTTACGAGGTAAGGCCATTTGCCCAGTGGGCACTGGATTTCATTGGAGTGATTTACCCGAATTCCTCTGGAGGACATAAATTTATTTTGACTGCTACTGATTACTGTACAAGGTGGATAGAGGCCATACCTTGCAAAAATAGCACAATCGAGGTAGTGATTAAGTTCCTCACCAAATGCATCATTACGAGGTTTGGGGTACCCTTCGCTCTGGTATGTGATAATGGTTCCGCTTTTTCTTCTGCTGAGTTTATTTTTGGGCCTATGATTACAAGATCGTCTTGAAGTATTCCTCAAATTATTATCCACAAGGCATTGGAGTTGCAAAGTCTACCAATAAGAATCTCTTAGGGGTGGTTAAGAAACTGTTAGAGCATAACCCTAGAGACTGGCACACCCAGCTTAGATTCGCATTATGGGAAGATAGGACTAGGATTAAGGCTGCCTTAAACACCTCACCATTCAAGCTAGTATATGGCCAAGAGCCTGTCTTTCCTATCCATCTACAAATACCTATTCTGGAGTTCATGCAGAAATTTTACTCCAGTGACAATAGGATAGAGGTAAGACTAGCCGCTCTGTTAAAACTAGAAGAACAAAGAGATGCTACTTTACAATAGTTCTTCAGACATCAGTCTGTTGTCAAATGCTAGTTTGACAAAAGATCCAAGATAAAAGCTTTTAGGATATCAGACCTAGTACTGTTATGGGATAAAGCCAATGAAAAGAAGGGCAGCCATCAGAAGTTTGACAAACTATTGTTGGGTCCTTATCAAATTGCTGAGATCCTAGGGGAAAATTCTTTCAGACTGAGTAGCTTAACTGGGGAGATGGTTCCTTTTCCTATTAATGGGAAATTCCTCAAGCATTATTTTTAATCATGAGGCTTGTTAAATTTTTGTTCTGTATATAAGTAATTCATTGTTTTCTTTATGTAAGTAATTTATTTTGTCTCTTGTTTGTAGATAATCTGCGGTTGTGTATATAGCTTTTGTAGTTCGGTTTGTAAGCAACTTTTTCCTTTATATAAATAACTTGCTGGTCCTTGTGTAAGTAATTCGCTCTTTGTCTCTTTGTAGTCTGTTGTTCTTTGTTTGAGTTTAGCTTGCTGTTTGTATATTTGTTTCTATCTCCTTTTGTTTTTTTTGTTTTTTTTGTTTTCTGTTTGTTCTGCTCTTTGGGGGTTCAGCTGTTCTTTCCATCTAAAGTTGTGGGTTGTTCTTTGAAGCATACTTTGGTCATTAGGAGAGAAGTGGTTTAGATATTTTCAGGTTATTTGATTCGATGATTCTGTCCTAAATTCTTTGTTTCATGTTTGTTTTCAATAAAGGTTGTGGAAAGCTTTTCAAGAACAAGGTACCAAGTAAGTAGCATTCATAAGTTCCCCTGAATTTGTCACAAATCCTTCAAATCATCTCCTCTTCTAGTAGTGTATTTATCCTAGGATGACAGTATTGTAAAATTTGAGTGAAAAATCCGACTTCCAAGTGCTATTATGAGGTCCATTGTAGTTTTCAACCCAGATCAGATATTAAACATCTGACATATTGAAAAAATAAAAGTAGAATTAAATGAAATATCTGAAACTCCAAAAGAAGAAGAATCAATATGAATGGGTGATTCCAGTATCTCTACCGGGGCTATGGACGCCTGTCTGGCAGTAGAGTAATTCTGTGAGAGAACTAGAGGTATCTCCGTCGGGGCTATGGACGCTTGACTGGCAGCGGAGCAATGCCCAGGATATCATTGCACGAAGGAAATCAACTCATGTAGCCCAAATTTTACACATTGTTATTCAAAAGATGGAGAACTTTATGAAAGGAATGATGCACTATCAAGCACACACATAGATTCAGGGGTAGCCATTGTTTGACTTACATTTGAGATTTTAGCTCTACCTTGCTTGTTCTAAATTGACATAACTAGAGTTTTGATGTTCATGAACTAGGAGTTCTGGGTAGCTGAATCCTTCAGATTCATGAAAATGGTTAAACCATTTTCCCATCTGAGTCGCCATTTGTTATGCCTTGCATAACCACCCCAATTTGGTCTGGATCAAAATGGGTCCCCCTTTTCTTTTGGCTTCTTTGCTTTAGGTTACTTGCTTTCCTCTTTGGAATTCTTGTGTTTTTTCCTTCTGATTTTGACTTTTCATCTATCTGATTTAATCTTGGTTCTGTCTCAACCTAAATTGGTTTTCCTTCTTGTTAAGAATTCACTAAAATAATTGTAAGCAATGGTGATTTTATTATAATATGTCTTATTTGCTGTTGAGGACTAATGCAGACCTTCCTTTTTGCAGGGTTAAATCCTACACTTGATGATATTTCTTAGCTGGGGCTCGGTTGGAAGGCATTCCTCAATCCAATTGGTCTTAAAAATCAGCTAAGGCAAAAATTGACAGGACCCCAGAGATGTCACAGCGAGCGAAATTCATGTGCAGTCAACTATCGGCATAACATCAATCAAAGTCACGAAAACTAGGAGTTTTCTATCAGTAGGAAAAGATTTCACTTCAGCAGGAGTCACCTTCTTTGCCAAAAGGTCTTGGCGAAGGTTTTAAGTCTCACATAGTCAAGAAAGGTGCTTAATCTCTGCTAGAGATTTCTTCGAAGAAGTCCCAACAACTTTCTATGTCTCACCGACCGCTGCCAAAGGGATTCATGTATCTATGATAGGGCTTTCTCCTCGCCAAGAGGTCTCAGCCAGGCTATTACTGGCCTGCTAACAAGGCATAAGGAGGGGGATCTATCGGTATGACCACAAAGAAATATTGTTGACACAAAAGTGATTTCACCAGGAGTCTTACCGACACGGAAGGGTCCCACCAAAGGTCTAAGGTCGGAAAAGGGTAAAACCTTCGGCATAATGTATAGCCGAAGAGGTGAGGTTATAGTGACACATGTGAAACAAAAGAATACATGTTGGTATGACTACAGAAGGGTCTTCCTGAAAGGAAAGGATCGCTAAAGGATGATGCCTTTGGCGAAGTGTCTTGCCGAACAGGGAATTCATGCTGAAAGGAATTAACTCGGGGTGACTCAAAGGGAATGCAATGGGTTCAGTAGGATGTCCTGCCAACCCAAGAAGGTCTTGGCGACAACAGAGTTCGGTGCAAGGAAGCTTCAGTAGATGTATAGTCCCGCTGACCGAAGAATGTCTTAGCGACATGGAGGAAGCCCAGTGAGAGTGAAAGAGATCGGCGAAAGGTCTCGTTGCAGGTGAAAGGTTTCACAGAAACAAAAGAGCTCAGGGAGAACAAATGGATGTTACCATAGCTCTCGCTGATCGGAGGAAGTCTTATTGAAATAAAGAGGCATCGGCGTAGTTGTTGGAGCTCGCTAAGAAGTCTCGGCGACCCCGAAGTGTCTTGCTGATGGAATCAAACAACTCGACGAAGGGCAGCACCTCGAAGGGCTGGGTCTCGTGAAGAAGAAAGGTCTCACTGATATGAAGGAATATTGGCATAATCTCTTGCCGATTCAACAGGGTCTGGCCGAAATGAAACAAAGTCGTCGGAGGATGGTTGGCTCGATGTGATGTCTCACCGACCCAAAGGGTCTCACCGAAAAGAAGATGAGCTCGAGGGGCATTCACCATGACTTCTCGCCGAAGGTCATGTTTTCGCCATAGGGTCTTGGCGAAGGAAGGGAGTCTTGCCGATAACAAGGGAAGGCTCGGTAAGAGAAGAAACTTCGGGGTAAGGTCTCCCCGAAACCATGAGGTCTCCCTGACAAAAAACAAGGCTCGCCCAAGGAGTCTGGCGTCGCCATAACTCTCGCCGATGCAAAACAAGCTCGATGACAGAAAATAAAAGCTTGGCATGACGTCCTGCCAACCCGACAGGATCTTCCTGATGCAAAGTGGGCTCGACAAGAATGAAAAGGAGTTCGCTGAAACTCTTGCCGACATGAAATAACAGGCATCGGCAAAAGGGGATTCCATCGCCACAAGGTCTTGGCGAGATCTTTATGTCTCACCGATAGGACATGCCTCCGGGGAGAATGAATGTGTTCACTGAAAGGAAAAGGAGCTCGCAGAGATGTCCTGGTGAAGGGACTTGGTCACACCGAAACATAAGGGAGCGAGCTCAGAGAGAACACGAGGAAATCGAGGAGACTCCATACGAGTGAGGAGACTTTGCTATGAGGTTACAGCGATGAGCGATAGTCTCCCCAACATGAAAATGATGATCGCCATGGAATCCTGAGGTTCACTGAGATGTCTTGCCAAGAGCATGCAGTCTTGCCGATAGGTTTTGGGAGCTCAGTATAACTTCTGTAGCTCGCCGAAGTGTCTTACCGACTGTCTTCTGTCATGCCGATAACTGCATAGTGGTGATATCGCATCAGGGAGACATCGATGGTGTCTCACCGACATGCGATACTGTTCATACCACTTTTGACCACCAAAGAATCCTACGTGGCATGTGATCATCCAATTAGAGAGAGTAAGATGAACCTTTGACTGATTGACCACTCCTATGAAAGAAAGACTAACAGAGTGTGACCGGGTGGATTTCTTCTAGGAACAAGTGGTGATTGATTGGCTCAGATGGTGTTTCAATTTGGTAAGGAGGTCCGACGGTGCTTCCAATAGGTGGTTAATGCGCAAAAAGGCCCAGAGCGGGCAGAAGGCCACTTCAATGATGAAAGCCATGACTTAGAGGGATAGCTGTGGTGACCACTGATGACAGAGGCAGTTGGTATTAATGGCGGGATATCTTGGTGCATCCAAGGTGACCCTGAGAAGGAGTTTAAGGATGGACACGGAGGCTTGAAGTAAATACTGCAGCAGCAAAAGATCTACAGATATTTTCCAGAAACCCTTCATCAACAGGGACAACAATGATTCACATTGAATGCACGACCAACTTTCCTCAAAAAGATCGGAGGGTCTACCTTCATGTAGTGAAGCAGATATTTTGTAAAACCCTAGTGCAAGGGACAACACATTCAAGTTGATACATCCTATATATAAGGCATGCTTGCCTCTTGGTAAAGGTTAGAACTTTTGGAAGGAAAACAAAGCTTTGTTAGAAGGATTTAAAAGAAAGTTAGGACTGTTAGCAATTAGTCAGCTAGCAGAAGGAGAGAGTTGCATCTTGATTCTGAGTAATAAGAGCTTCTCTTTGTCTTCTTGGTTAGCAATAAGATTTTAGTACAGGCTGTAATGTATTCTTTAAGTTCTCTTAGTGTAGTTGGAAACAATCTGGAGCTTCAGATTCTCTATACACTGGTGATTGTGCCAGCTTTGTAAATATTGTTTATCTGTTTTAATAATAGTAGAAATAATCAGAGTTTAATCTACTTCTTATTGTGTTCCTGAATGATATTTGTCTTAATTTGATCATTCGATTTGTGAAGTCTTCAAGGAATGAAATATTGTTTTATGTTTTATCTAAATGGTAATTAAAATCTGTTATGAGAATTAGCACTATGAATGAAAGAGGCTGTGTGTCAATCACAAGCTTATCTT
>VDFB02148486.1:108389-126287 GCA_007258455.2 Sequoia sempervirens | reverse complement strand
CTGTCTACAAAACCCAGAAATCATTTTTCCTACAACTGAGTGGAAGCTAGATTTATGAAGCAAAACTAAAAACTAAATTAAAAACTAAAAACTAAATTAAAAACTAAACTAAATTAAAAATTAAAAACGGTCTGAAAATATGTTATACTTATGTGAATCATTGCATGCGAGGATACTCAATAATGAGTCTTTGCAAATCAATTCACAGCTCTCTATCTGAGAAGAGCAGGGATTGATATTGTGGCCCTCAAATTAACCCAGTTACCCCTGCAAATACAGTCTCAGAACGAGAGATTCAAAGAGGAGAAGCAAGAATGCCAATCTCCATGAATCATGTTCTTGCAATGCAACAATGAAAACTAATCTAAACGACTGTAAAATGCAATAAATAAAACTAATTTATTGAAATGAAAATTGATCTACATGCAATGCCATAAATGAATTACTTTGCAAATTAATCTACTATGAAGATTAAGCTAAAATGTAATATTAAACTATATGCTCTAAAACTAAGATGCTTATAAAATCAAACTAATGTGTAATCTCAAATGATAAAACTCAAGAAAATTTGTAGCATAAGTCTGATGTAAAAATTCGTGATTCTCTTTTTTTTGAAATGAGAATGAGAGGGCTCATTTTATAGGCAAAAGTGGAATTGAAGGCAAATTCAGAAGCAATGTGGGATAAATAGAAAAATAGAAACAAATCTTGATTGGAATTCTTTCTTTAGTTTATTTCCCTTTTAACTGATTTGTTTCCCTTTTTTCATCACAAGATATTCTTGAGAGGATATTTCATTTATTTTATTTAATTTAAGATAATTAATATCTCTTTAATGGAAATAAAAATAAAAGATTATGTAATTTAGAAATGAATATTAATAAAATAAAATAAAATTATTTAATTAAAATAGATTTAATTAAATAGCATCATTTGTTTATTTAAGTAATATTAACTTCAATTAAATAACATTATTTTATTTATTAAAAGGTTATTTCTTTTGATTAAATAAAATTAATGAAACATTCAAACTTTAGGGAAAATTGAAACATTTGAAATAGCTATGAATTGATTAAGAAATTTGATTTGAAAATGCGACAATCATTGATTCAGAAAGTTGATGTTGACAAATTAAATAAATGGGGCCCAAAGTCTAGGTGACCATTTTAGGTTGCATACACTATCTTAAACTTTGCAAGTCAACTTACTAGTAATAATGTGTTGCGGAAACAAAGTTGTCATACTATAGCTCACACATAAAACACTAGAAACAATAAGCAACCAAACCAAACTAAAACATCCATTCCATTGCCTCAACCATACTCCCACTCACACCCAACATCCCACATCATAGTAGTAAATAATTTGATCTTGTTGAGACATTTCGTAACACTACTACTAAGATATCCATTCAAACATCACCTAATTACCATGGCATTCTTCAAAAGGCTTTGCAAAATGTTGTTATCTCTCCTACTATGCAACCAAATGATGTGGCAGCTTTGATTGATAGTATGAATCAACCTAATTTGGACATTGTCTTTCATCAAAGTGAATTACCTCCTTTAGAAATACGAAAACAAAATGATGCTTTGATGATATTGGTTGTTATTAAAAAGGTTGGGATTAGGCGTAACCTTTTTGACAATCGTTCAAGGCTTAATGTTTTTAGTAATAACCTTTTGGATAAAATTGGAGTGTACAAGACTAAAATTTAACCAAAATCTTTTTCCATCTGTGGTTTTGATAATGTGGGGAAGCAACCTCTTGGTGTGATAACATTACCTATAAAAGTCGAATATGTTACTTTATAAACTCCTATCCATGTTATGCCCTAGTATCTTTCATATAATCTTCTCTTGGGTATACCATGGATTCATGAAATGAATGCAGTACCTTCAATTATTCATCATTCACTAAAGTACATATACAACAATAAGGTTTACACAATAAAGCTAACCCTAAATCTGAACAGTGTTTACAAACCAAAACAGAAACAAAGGATTCTCTTAGAACATTGACACCAACTACAAAATTAGAACCTTTACAAGTTGAGGATAAAGATGATATCTTTCCATTCGTGACAAATTTGTTGGATGATGATTGGGGACCTTTAAATTTCACAGCTACATTCATGGGGGAATACAATATTACAAGAAAAACAAAGGAAAAAGAGAAAGAAGTTGTTGTGGTATCAACACAATCTGACATTGAAATATCCAAGACACAAGAGTGCACAACTTATAGTAGTGAGGATAGCATGGATTACACATCTATCTATGATGAAAGTGACTACGAAAAACCTCCTTCCTCGAAAGAAATGGAAAAACTTTATGGGAGAGGGTACCAACTCTTAAAACAATTTATCTATAATGGAAAAGGATGTGGTCAAAGAACAAGGCATTCATATTCCCTAGATCCTAGCATGCAAGAAACAATAAGAGGTCTTGGTTATTGTCCTTCAAAAGAAATAAAAGCATCAAAGAAACCTTCACTTAATGTCAATGTCATCACACAAAACTCTCCTAGAAAAAATAAAAATAATGATCATGATGTTGCTTCATCTTCAAATACATGTTTTAGTGATGATTTTGGTTCATTAGATTTTACACCCTCCTTTAGGGGAGAGTACAAAATCTCACAATATAAAGTTGAGGATTTTTGTGTGTGTATGACATATTGTGATAAGAAAGAAATATTTTCTTCACAAGAGAAAGAAATGTCCCCTAACATTTATCAAGAGAATAACTTGTTAAGGCTTCTCAAAACCCACCTGATTTCTCTTCCTCTAAGAACACAAAAGAAATTCTATAACAAAGATTCATTTTGTGCATATCATCAAGATAATGTTCATTCTACCAATGAATATAAGGACTTGAGTAATAAAATACATCTTAAGGATTGTGGTGCTTTTCCTTGTGTTGATGCACCTACTTCTTCTAACTAATAATGATATTCATCCTATCATGTTTCTCATCACTATGTGGAATCTTTAGCTTTATGTTTCTTGCTCATTTCCATTCATGGTGGTACAATCTTAAGTGCAACCATTTTTTTCATAGCAACAACATGATAGTCCTTCATGTGGTTGTTCTTATCTCTATGCTTGGGGGGAAAGGATAACTTGTTTTCGGGAGGTGTGCATTATTTTCAAGGATCCCCTCTTTCTCCTTAAAATACCAACATAGTAAGTATGTTGAAATGTTAAGAGGGAGGCATATAGTCCCCCACTCATTGTTTGCATAGGAAATGGTCTCTTCTTAGTGATGATAGCATACATCTCCTATGAAGTGTGTCCTTTTCAACCAAAGTGTGGCCTTCTTAATCCATGTGATGTGTCTCCTTTGTGGTGATATTAAGCTTGATTTCCCATAAGAGTGTGACCTTTATTGGCATATGACATTCTCCTTGGTGGTAATGTTATGACTAGTGTTTCCTAAGGTGTGTTTTTTTATTCCTTGGCTAGTCCTCTCTTGGTGGTGATGGCATGTGTGATGTTACCTAAGGTGTGACTTTTATGTATTGAGAAATTCCCCTTGATGTATTGAGAAATTTCTCATAATTTATTTCATAATGTTATTCACATGTTCTTAAATCCATAATGTGTAAAACTCTAAAAATAATTCCCATTAAGCATGTTTTAGTTGTAATTCTTGGTCACATACAGAGAGCATATCTATTTAAATCAATATCCTACATGAATTATATTAAATTTCATTAGGTATTGCATAGGACCACCCTCCTAGGTTTTGTAGAGCTTGAAGTGCAAAGGAGAAAAATTTTAAACCTTTCTCATGTTCATTGGCCAACCCCCTAGAACAATTGAGCATAAGAATTGGTTATTACTTTAGATTGTTTTAGGAATCAGTCAGAATTACTCAAAGATAAACCAATAAGATCCCAAATGAACTCGCATCCATATCCAGGTGAAAGGCTCCTTGATCTTCTTGTTGAAACCTCCAAAGAGTATCTATCTCAAGAAAATGTCTCTAATCACAAGATAAATCTAGCCTCACCCAAGTCTCCAAATATCCATGAGCACCTAAAAATGATCAATCCATGCTAAGGTCCAAATATAATACAACACTATCATGAAGATCCCAAGAAAATTACCAATATACTCAAATACTAAGAGAACCAACAAGACCAGTGTCAAATCTCCAACCACAGAATTAGGAACCCAAACATGACACCATGATCTAACCATCTCCTCCTAGGAGATTACATGCAACAATGCATACATTTTGGTCTTAAGAGAACCTGTATCATGTCACACTCAAACTGATATCTAGAGTAATTTAAGACATTATACCAAACACACTCTAAACCAAGAATCAACATCTCCTAACAGTGAACCTATAAATGTGAAAAAACTCTTCTGCAACAACAAGATCTAAGAGCTCCTCCAAGACATACACAAACACTAAAAAAGATCATCCATCACCAATGAAGAATCCACATCACTACCAACAACTCCCATTGAATTGTGATACTGAGCTACACATGGCATCATGACAACCATCTCCTAAATGAAGATCACCCATGGTCCACACACACTCAACTACAATATCAATAGCAACAAAGAACAACTAGAACCAAGATCTCTAAGTCGAGAAGATACAACTGCCATCAAAACACTAGGAATCAATCCTACACCACCAAATCATCACTGTTAAAATCTCCCACTAAAATCTTTAACCAATAAAATGTAACCAAGCTATCATGACATCATGATTAAACCACATGCTACAAGTATCGATCACTAACTATCATGGCACTCTAATCATCCATACTCTCAACTCAAAAAAATATACCAATGCATAAATGACCACATGAAAGTTCAACTAACAAAATCTGAATCAACATCAAATCAATCTCATGGATATAAACAGTCCACATTCGAGTCATCTTACTGCAGGAAAATTGGTAGCTAATCCACAACCTGCATAAGTCAAAGATCCTAAACTGAAGCATGCAAACTCATCATCACATTAACAACTTACAACCTAAGATATCAAAGAATATAATATTATAGACAACAAGACTCAAACACCAAATCAACCATAGATCTAATTTTCTAAATATGTCCACAAATGAGTAACCATAGTAAAGGAAACAAATAAGCATCCAAGAGATCAAAACAACCTCCTAATACCAAACCATTTCACTACCAAACAACAACATATATGATCATGCCATGCCAATGATCAAATGTACCTACATATCCATGACACCATAATCATCACCAACAATGTATTTGCACTCAACTATCACCCACACAAGAATCCAAGTCTCTACACATGTCAACCCATGTCCTCTTAAAATAAAAAATAATCTATCTACCTATCACCATCAAATTCCAACTTTCTGAAAAAAAATTGTAAACCTATACCAAGAAGCACCAAACTGATAATTGGTTGTACCATCATAAATATAATATAAAAATATATTCCCTCAAGGTTTCACCTTTTGACTTGTATGAATTCTCATGCAATCACACCTTGAATCTTAGGCACCTACAAGTGATCAAACAAGTACAATAATCTCTTTGCACCAAAAACTGAAAATATACATGATCCACTGTGTAGTACATTGCACATGCTCTTCAATGCCTATTCAAAATCTAAAACTTGATTCAATATGCAAAATTTATGTCCAAAACCTTGAATTTGAGAACATATGACTTCCAGGCCCAAAAAACTAATAAAAACTACAAATCATGGAACTAAACCTATACCCGTACATAGTTCTTTGAGAGATATTTCCGTCGACTATTGGAAGTCAAAAATTTGACATCCTAGGTGAAAGTTATGCCCATTTGAAAAAAAAAATCCAATTCCACCATATAAGCAACTCTCAGTTGGACCCCACTTGCTATTAAAATAGATATAATTTTAAAATCAAATTTTTTCAATAAAATTTGGGGTAGTTATTTAAATTTAATTTTTAATTTCAAAGCTTTAATGAATGGGGAGGCGAGCGGTTTAAAATCATTTCATTTAAATTTTCAAATATTAAAGGTTTTCCTTAAAAATTGTAAAACCATTTTTATTTCTAAATAATTCAAAGTTTAATATATTAGAATACCATGGAACATTAAAAAATTATCTATTATTTTAGAATGGCTCTACAACAGACACGACGACATTGGTCTCCTAACGGACATTATGCAGAAAATGATAGATCTCTAGGTCAGCGAAGGTATCAAAGTCCTATTAGAGGACCAGTAGACAATGTTGGATTTTGGGGAAGGAAACAGTATCAAAGTCCTGCCAGAGGAAATGTAGATGTTAGAGCAGATACGTAGAGGAGAGGAATCGCACAAAATGATAGGTATGTGGGAAGGCAGAGGAATCGAAGTCCTAATTATTAGCAATAGTGGAGGGCTCGGGATACAAAAACTGACAAGTCCCATCCACATCATTCTCGGTATCATCCCCATCCGTTTAACCAGAATCAACATCAACGGCCACCGGTAGGGCTAAGGCAGCCTTGAACAGGGAGAAGGTTTCAAAGACCCTCTAGGAAAACCTATAGGTATCGATAGCGTAGGTACCCAAGACACCTAGATAGATCAAAGCAACCAACATTCAATATCTACGAAGATAGGGATTTATCAGCAGAAGTTCGAAATCATCTGCAGCGAGATATGAAGATAGCAAAAGAGATCTGAGATCCACCCGCTTGCAAAGGATTCTTTAGCCCCTAGGAGATCCCTTCAATCCAAATAATTTTGGTAATAGTCAATTATTTCTCCTAATAGCTATCGAGGCTGAAAATGAAAACCCTAACAAAGAATAGGCTCCAAAGAAGGTTTTGAATCAATGCTTGCAACAAGATGATCCAAAGAAGGGCCCATACAAGGGCTTACAACAAGGGAAAACTCAAACTAATGGAAAAGATGCAAGCACAATCCATTAGAGTGCAAAAGTGCCAAAGGAAAGCCATCTAAAAACCCAACGCATGAAGTGTCAACAAAAGAAAAGGTCAAAAGGTGACAAGGATTTTCAGGGGAATAGGAGGAAAAGGAAACAATCAAGATCCTCAGCAAAGCAAAGCAAGATCAATAAAAAGCAAGTATGGAGGAGGAAAGAGATCCAAAAAGCATGTGCTAACCAAAATAAAGGGACTAAATCATATCAACATACGAATGATCTACATCCTACAGAGTATCACAAAGTCATTAAGGTAACTTTTCCAAATCACATGGTCCAACCACAAATTACCGACCTCAGAGAAAAAGTGATCATCTATAAGTTCTAGAATCTCACTTTGGATTTGGAATCTTTAAAGAACATTATATTCCAAGAATGGGAAGGAGCCATTAAATTTTTTTATTTAGATGAAAATAAAGGAATTTTTGTTATTTTATTCGCAAGAAAATTAGCTAAAGATGAGGTATTTAGAGTCAAATCTTGGAATTATCAAGGATCTAGGCTATATATGCAAAAATGGAGTCCCAACTTCAACCCTGAGGATTTTGTGATTCGTTTTGCTCCCTTTTGGGTGCAACTTCATAGCCTTCCTTTGGAATATAGGGAGTTGCATTTATTGGAAATCATTGCCAACCAGATAGGCATTTTTCAAAAACATGATTATTTATTCTTCAACAATCTTGCTAAGCCAGTTAGACTGCTCATATTACATGATGCAACAAAGAAACAACCATCACATGTTGAGATAAAAACTAAATTTTGCACTTGGCTCCAATCAATAATATGGGAAACCTTTCAAGATGCAAATGTTTAGCCACAATGGTCATCTTAACCTACTAATCTGAATCATATTTCCAAAATAAATATGGGCAAGGACCCATTGTATTCTCAAGTCCCTCAAAATAAGTGCCAATCAGTAGTAGTAGATGATAAACAGGACACATCCAATGATAAGGGTCACTCACTTTCACCTGTGGGAACCAATGATACTAAAGGTAGTGAAATCATGCAAGAACACAATAACCAGATTATTTGTTTCCCTACAAACTGAGTTTTCAATGAAAAATCACTTTATTGGGGTAGCAGGAAATCTTCCAAATCCGTTGATGTTTCTATATGCTATGATTTGTTATGGCGAAATCATACTACCCTAAGTCTAAATCTATATTTGTCATCCTTTCAAATTAATGAATTCCAACTGGAAGAAATAGTTAGAAAATTAATGTTTCAAGACTCAAACATGTTTCTTCAGTCTAGTCACTTGGTCAAGAAGGACAGAGATTATCCTCTTTTAACTAATTCCCCAGCTAAAGTGCAGGGTGAAATACAGGGTTTGCTACAATATCCAAAGGAAAACAAACTTGATGATGCAAATCTAGAGTTGTTGACAGAAAAGATTTTGGTCACAGTGGGCTCAGAAATGGTTGAGGAAATAGCGGATGAGGTTTTTCAAGAAGGATCCTTTTGGGATTGGGATAGCAATAATGCCAAAGAGGAAATTATTGGTGATAATTAGAATACTCACAACACTTGGGAACCTTTTGAGGTGCCTTGCAATCAGTTGCAGTCACAGATTTTTAAGGAGCCACAATTACATGAGGAGGGAGAAATTGAAGGGGAATACTTTCAAACTTCTTCAAAATTTGACTACACACAGACTCTTTCCATCTCCCAGACTCCTTACTAGCCCCCTACAGAGAAGTATCCGGGTAAAAGAGGTTGTAATTCTAAGGCTGTAAAAATGCAAGAGGAAATAGATGTAGGGCGTCAAGCTATGTTGCATGACTATTTGATATCTCCACCAAATAAGCATCTAAGGAGAGCATTTTTCTCTCCTCAGGTACAATGAAGATCCTTTCATGGAATGTTAGGGGCATTAATTCCCCTGAGAAACACGCCTACATCAAACATCAAATTGATGGATGTGGAGCTGCTATAGACCTTCTCCAAGAAACCAAAATTTTAGATGTTATATACAAATTGACAATTCAAAAGTGGCATATGTGGCAATTTGTTCATTCCCCTACACAAAGGACTTTAGGGGGTTTAACAACATTGTGGAATCCAAAACAAGTTTCTATGGTTTTTCATCAAAATGGAAACAATTGGCAATTGCTAGAAGTAATGAAATTTGATACCAAATTTTGGCTATTCAACATTTATGGTCCCACGCCTATAGTTGATAAGAAACACCTTTGGGACTAGTTATCTCAAGTTATCATGAAGTTGGAAGATGCAAAAGTTATCATGGTCAGAGATTTCAATGCCATTCCATCTCTCCAAGATAAGGTTGGAGGTATAAGCCCGCTTACTAAAGTCATAACTAATTTTAGATCTTTCATTAATACCAACACTTTACGAGATATTTTTCCAATTGATAGTAAATTCACTTGGACAAATCAAAGAAAAAGATTTCTTCAAATAGCAGTAAGATTGGATTGATTTCTTCTATCTCCAAATTGGCTCAATTTGTCCTATCAACTTGCCTCTAAGATATTTCCTTTTCCTAATTCTGATCATTATCCAATATCTCTTTTGGTTGCAAATATTTCTTCTCCTCATTATAAATATTCATTTAATTTTGAGAGAATGTATTTTAGACACCCTAACTTTGTGGAGATGATTCACCAATGGTGGCTCTTTGCTCCTTTTGAACCCGAGATGATGATGTTTTGTTTGTGGAAAAAATTGTTACATATTAAACAACAACTCCAAAAATGGAACAAGGAGACATTCAAGAATACCTTTCAACAGAAGGATTTGATTTGTCAAGAACTAGAAGACATCCATACAAAAATTATACAACAAGGTCTAGATGACTTACTGTATAAGAAATAGAAGAAGTTACAAGCAGAGTGGGAAGAGCAAAGTGCTAGAGAGGAAGCCTATTGGAGGTAGAAATCATGGGAATTGTGGTTAAGAGAAGGTGACAAAAACACTAAGTACTTCCATGCCTCTACTCAAATTAAAAGAGCAACTAAGGTGGTCCAAGTGGTCAAAGAGATTCCAATGGGTAATTGGCTCACAAAAGAAGAAGAAATCAGGAAAGAATGTGTCAAAAAAAAATTGGATTTTTTAACTACCCCAAATGATAGAAATCAGAAAAATGAAAAGGATGAGGAAGAATTACTGCAAGCAAACCTGACACTCATATTTGTAAAGGAAAATGAAGAATTATTGAAGCCATTTACAATTGAGGAGCTTAAAAAGGTAGTTTATTCTTTGCCTTCTAACAAAGAACCAAGGCTTGATGGTTTTATTGCTCTTTTTTTCCAGAAATGTTGGGAAATTGTGTGCTATGATCTCTTATGGGCATTAGAAGAATCATGTAGAACTGGAACTTTTCTCAAGCATTTTAATGTAACTATTATTGTTATCATTCCTAAAGTTAGCAACCCTTCCTCATTTGTAGAATATAGGCCTATTTTTTTGTGTAACACAATATATAATATTTTTTCAAAGGAAATATATTTGAGGCTACAACCTATCATTCTGAGGATAATTTCATAAGAGCAAGGGGGTTTTGTTTTGGGGAAAGAAACATATAAAGGAGAAATTATGGCCCATGAGACCTTGCATTCAATAATATCTAAGAAATTCCCTTCTATCATTGTCAAACTGGACATGATGAAGGCATACGATAAGGTCAATTGGAGTTTCTTGAGGAAAGTAATGCTTAAATTTGGTTTTTCAGCAAAATGGTGTCGATGGATTATTACATACCTTCAGGAGCCAAATTCTCAATTATTCTCAACGGTTCACCAACAGGTTTCTTTAGTGCCTCTCAAGGTGTAAGGCAAGGTGACCCTATGTCTCCTTTCATGTTCATCATTATGGCAGAGGCTCTAAGCATATATGCCATTAAAACACTCTTTGGGCTTATGGAAAGGAATTCAAATAGAGAATAAAGATATGGTAGTTACTCATTCCCTATTTGCAAATGATACGAAGTTATTCTGGGTTGTAACTCTGGAGGAAGCTAATCAAATTAAGGATGTTTTAAATAAATATTCTTCAGTGTCAGGACAGCGGATTAATGCCTCAAAATCTAAAATTTGCATTCTTAATACAAGTGAGGCCAATGAGAAAAAATTTCTCAGTATACTAAGGTTTCAAAAAGCATCTTTGTTGTGCTCATACCTAGGGATAACTTTTTTTGCAGGCCCAAATAAAGCTACTTATTGGGAAAAATTAATTGAAAGGATTAAATCTAGGATAGCAGCATGGAAAGATAGATGGCTTTCTTTAGCTGGTAGAATCCTTTTAGTTAAGGTTGTGCTCTCCTCAATACCAAATTATTATCTTGCAGTCTTAAAGGCTCTAAAATCAGTAATTTCTAAAATTGAAAGATTGATTAGAACCTTCATATGGAAAGGAAACATGGAAAACACCAAGAAGGTACATTTAATATCTCTTGAAGCCATGTCTTGAGGGAAAGTACAAGGTGGTGTAGGTGTCATGAACCTTTCGAAGTGAAACAAAGCATTTGGAGCAAAATTAGCCTAGAAAATGTACGTGAATCTGCAAGCTAAGTAGTGTCAAATAATGTAGGGAAAGTATTTAGATAAAAATGACCCTGTAAGGATTTTCATGGTTGCCAACCCTCCAAAAGGTTCAGCCATTTGGAATTTCCTAATTTCTTGTAGAAAATAAGTAAGTTTATATATCTCTTGGGAGGTAAATAATGGACAAAGAGTGAACTTCTGGAAGGATTCTTGGAATGGTAATCTTCCACTACAAAACATCCTAGAGCTTCTCCCAATAATGGAAACTTTGAGAGATATTGATATTTGGGGAGATAATTTGTTAAATTATGTTCATTTGGTAGATTCTAGCTTAGGTAAGGTAACCTAGAAGATAATTTCACATCCCTCATTATCAGCCCAATAATGTAGTATACTGCATAACATTTTGGAAACAAGGATAGTGTATCTCTCTTCCAAACCAGATAAATTATTATGGGTTCCCTCAAAAGATAGAAATTATATGGTAAGTCAAGGTTGTAAGGCATTAAATTAGGAACCAATCCATCTTCTTGCCCAAAGGGATTTTTCATTTTGTTGGAATAATAAAGTTCTCCCCAAGGCAGGAATTTTTGCATGGCTAGCATTGAAGAAACGTATTTTAACTAGCAATCGGCTAGCCAAACTAAGAATAGCAGATCCTTTTATGTGCCCTTTGTGTTCTGAGGAGTTTGAAAATATTTATCATTTATTTGTCAATTGTAAATTTTCACAACAATGTTGGGAATTTATTCTTAATAAGCTCAATTTGTGCATGCCCCTTCCAAACTCCCTATGGGACTTATTTCAAAGTTGGCCAATGCTCTACAAATCATCATTTTTTTCTTGTTTATGGAGAACTATGCTAGCTCTTGAAGTATGGAATCTTTGGTGGGAGAGAAACCTATGAATATTCAAGAAAGTATCCCATTCCATAATTGTTGTCAATGCAAAAATTGAAAATGAAATTTCTAAGGTAGTTAATACCAACACTAGAGAAACTAAAGACATAAGCTCCTCTTTTACTAGTTGGGATAATACCATTTTACAGAATTGGAAGCAGATAAAACTTCCTTTTCCTAGTAGTTTATTGCAATGAAAACCAGTGAAGTGTGATAGAAAGTAGGTAAAATGGAAAGCTCCCCAAGATGATTTTATAAAGTTGAATTTTGATGGTGCATCAAAAGGAAATCCGGGAGAATCTGGGGCGGGGTCTACATACGCGATCCTCAAGGTAACATTTTAGCTTTATTCTCCAAGTATCTTCATAGAGGAACTAATAATTTAGCTGAAGCTAAAGCTTTAATGTTAGGGTTGGAAATGGCCCTAGAGATGGGTATTGAAAACCTCCATATTGAAGGTGACTCCTTACTAATAATTAATGCGACCAAAGAAAAGAGCATTCAAAATTGGAGTCTTAAATATATCCTCCAAAAAGTATGGGATCTTCTTCATAGGTTTAAAAATTATATAATAACTCATACTTATAGAGAGGGAAATAATTTAGCAGATTTTCTAGCTAACATGGGCAGTTTAAAGCAGGAAATAAGTACTTCATCTAACTTATCCTTGCTTGAAAACTTGCCACATTTAACCCAATCAATTGAGCAGGATGTTTGTCACCTTAAGTAAGCGAATCTATTCGCATCTAACAGATATGAGAATCATATTGGCACACGGAAGTACCATTGAATTTGGCAGGGAAAGCTAACTTTTAATGTCTTCATGTTAAATTTGGCACTACTTGTCATGATTATGCCTTGGTTCTCATCTTTATACTACTTCACATATGGGAATGATTCTATTTGAAAAATACAAGCGAATTGGTACCTTGAGGATATCATCATGTGCTCCAATATTCAGTGAGCGATCTATTCAAAGAAGTGATGGGACAGGTCGTACATGCAATTGTTAGCCACATTTAAATCTGCCACTCCTTTGGCGAATGTTGGTGGCTATATGTTTAAATTTTGGCTATACTTAATTTTGCCACTTCTTTGGCGAATGTTTTGTGAGTTGCATGATGGTATCCTTATGGTACCTTTCATGTGTGGTGGTACTTCACATTAATATTTGTAGGAGAGGTAATCCTTTTCACATGATCGGTAATATTTTAAAGGACTTGCCTCATCAATCTTTATGAATACAAAATAGTTGCCATTATCACCACTGAAAATTGTGCGAAGGCTCCTTTGGGACTTAGAAATGGTATTTTATCACTCATTTTAGTAGTTTCTTTCAAGAAGCTTATGTGTGTGGATAATTCTGAATTCAGTAGCAAGTGAAAATATAATGGAAACATGGCACTCTGCCCCTAGAATTTTGGAATTGATTGCCTTGTTCAACCTTGGGAAAGGTCATTTGAAGATAGTCTCTCTCAAGCAGATTTGAGCCTCATATTTAAAACGGATTGTATGTGTGAGGAAGATGTGGTATGCTTAGTGTTGGGAGTGGAAATCATTCACCTAAGAGCTCGATGCTTACTATTCCCTTCTTAGGTGCTCTTGATTTTCTTGTCAAATGCTATGTATTTTCTTCAATCATTGAGGGAGCTAGAGTTAATTGTAGGAAAAATTCTAAACCCTCAATTCTGTGATAAGAATGAGTTGTTGTATCTTGTGCAAAAATATAATTTGTTCACTGGGGAGGGATACATTGGAGGCTTATTCACCCATGAATATATAAAAGAAAATTTGGGTTTGAAGAAATATTTGAAGCTATCAAATTGGGGCTTCAGTTTCAAAATGACTATGTTCTATTATCTACTCTAAACAAACATGACAAGTGAATTTTTGTATCTCTAGAGGCCAAAATTAAAGAAAATTTCTATGTCATTTCTTTCCCTCTGGATTATGCACATAAATTTCCCTTAATCCATTTTTCAACCAAGAAACAATCAGTGGAAATTGATTATGTAGCTCCTGTGCATAGAGAATCTCATGATTTATCAAATGTAGAGTGCACCATTTCTTTGCGCTAGGGTTCCAAGGCATCCAGTCGACTGGGAATTGTGGCTCAAACATATGAAGAAGCTCCTTTTGCGGGTTATGATTTCATTGCAAAGGAGATGCCTCTTCCAAACAAACTCGAGCAACAAAATGAGGAAGATGCAGTGCAAGATCAAAATTGAACTTGTGCAAAGCGAATGGAGGAGTAGCACAAGCTAGGCAGTTAAAATGTTTTGTTTCAGTTTTGGTAGAGGCTTTTCCATGCACATGCTTTGAAAATTATGCCTCATTTTGTACCAATCAAGTATTGGGTCTTCAGATGGGTTAAGGTGGCGGTACTATAGTTAGTTTTTTGAAAAATCCGATACTTCATCCCCTACATGTGGGATAATTTTTTACTTGACTGTAATATTTGAATCAATCTTTTGTATCGAATGGGCTATAACCGGAGGTTTTCTTCCTAGTTCTTTCTTGCCAGTATGCCCTCTGAACCAAGCTTATGTACATATTTTAAATATATTAGTATAATATTGTGGCATGCCCACTTTTGTCAAAAAAAAATATATATTTTTGAATACCAATGGTTTAATTAGAAATTTTAGTGGTGGTTTAAAAGGATAACGGTTGGGCATGAAAGATATGAATGATGCAAGGGCTAACACAGGGGCAGGTACATGTCTACAGATCCCACCCCCCCAACTATTATATTCTCTTTTTTTATTTTTTTAATAATTTTTCAATTTACTTATATTATATTTTATTTTGTGGTGCCTCTCTATAGAAATTGTACAGTCATATGAGGGGAAGGGAGGTTAAAAAAATTTCAATTTTTGACAATAAGTAGCCAAAATAGGGAAAATTTTATATTATTTTTTATTTCTCAGCCATCCTCGATCTAATGGTGATGTCCATTTTGTCTCAAGAGGTCATTTGTGAAATTTACCCTAAAAATCCCTCATATTAAAGCACAATCCAAGAAACCATTTTAACCCAAAATTCTCAAACCCCAAATATACAATAAACTCAACAAATTTGTAAACCTCAAAAGCCCAAATTTGTAAAATAACATTTACACATGTGTTCCATACCTTGTAATACCTCAAATATTTCTTGCATTGTCATGGATTCAAATTTGTACCAAATATACTCAAATAAGAGTTATAACAAAGATTGGGAGCTCACACCTTCCACAACCATGAAAGCTCTAATACCCCTTGTTAGAAAAAATGCATCTTAATGCCTAGTTCATTTAATCCATTTCTTACATAATCCCATGAGAGAAAAACATGTTTAAGAACTTGCAAAATAACCATAATGCATAGATCAAATAGACAAGCCACAAGATAACACAAGATATACCCTAGGAAAAATCTTAAGAGGGAAAAACTCAGCCTCCAAAAGCATCCATACTCCATCTATTATTCAGCAATATAACAATACATGTACTTATAGAGTTACAATGAATATTTCTGAAACATCAAGCCTCTCCAATGCATCCTCCACATGTCCAAGCATAAATATGCACATCCCATTCCATGCTTCACATGTGCACTCCTTAGAAAGACTCAATAATGATAGCTCACTCACCCATCCAACCTTAACTTCCAATGGGCAGGGAGCCTAGCTCGATTGGATAAAGCATCCTATTGTAGGAAAGAGGTCATGAGGTCTAGTCTCCCCCCAAACCCGTGGTACCAAAGGGCATGTCGCACCAACACCACCAATCATGTGAAAAAAGTTTACTAGGCACATTGCAATTTATAGGGGGACAAATACTCGACCGATTCCTACAATCTAAAAAAAATCCTTAACTATCAATCATGTGTTTTATTTTATAGAGACAAGCTCACACAAATACAACCAAGTGGTAATACAAAACCATGTAACACAAAACAATTGACCCCTCATTTAATATTGGGTACTAAGTTTTCACTATTAAATACTTTCCTTAAATATTAAATCATTATCCTATGTTTCCCACACATAAAATAATAACACAATATTACAATACAACATACAAGTGGCCCCAAATAATTACCTAGTGTGGCTAACCACATCTCCTAGATGCAACAAAACTAAATAATTATTCAAGTACAACATTATAATAAATAATTTTATGCATTTATGCAATGGTGTACAACACCAAATCCTAACCCCCTCTCTCTCTCTCTCTCTCTCTCTCTCTCTCTCTCTCTCTCTCTCTCTCTCTCTCTCTCTCTCACTCACTCACTCATTCTCTCTCCCCCTTCCCCTTCCCTCTCTCATTATCTCTATATCACCTACCCCTCTCTACCTCTCCCTCACTCCCTCCCTCCCCCTCCCTCTCTTTCTCTCTCTACTATCTATCTCACCTACCTACTTCCCTCCATCTATCCTCTCTCTATATCACTCCTCTCCCTTTCTCTATACCTACCTCTCCTTCCCTCTCTCTCCCTACTTACCTCCTTCCATATCTACTCTCTATGTCCCCTCTCCCTCTCTACCTACTTATTCCTCCTTCCATACATCTCCTTATCTCTCTCTCACTACCTCTCTCTCTCTACTTACCTCTTCCTACCTAAAGAGAGAGAGAGAGATGGATGGAGGGATGGAGAGTGGAGATAGAATTAGAGACAAAGAGATTCAAATATAGGGAGGGTGGGAGAGAAAGAGAGGAAAGGAGAGAGAGATCTGAGAGAGAGGGACATATGAGATGGAGAGAAGTAAAGAGGGAAGGAGGGAGATAGATGGAGAGAGTGGTGATATAGATAAAAGTAGAGAGGGAAGGAGAGCACGAGAAAGAGAGAGGGGGGAGGGACGGAGGGAGGGAGCGGTAGCTAGGGATAGGTGAGATAGAGAGAAGTATAGAGAGGGAGGGAAAGAATAAGGGGAAGATAGAGGCAACATAGAAAGTAGGGAAGAGAGAGAGAGAGAGGGAAGGAGGAAGAGGAAGAGACGAACATCGAAAGTAGGAAATAGAGAGAGAGAGAGAGAGACAAAGACAAAGAATAGGGAGGGGAAAGAGAGAGGTAGAGAGAGTGGTGAGATGAAGAGAAGTAGAGAGGTAAGGAGAGAATGAGAGAGAGGGAGGGATAGTTAGAGAGGGATGGGTGAGATAGAGAAAAGTAGAGAGAGAGAGAGGGGGGGAGGGAGGGATGGAGGGAGGGAGAGGAGAGATAAAGATTAGAGAGGGAATGAGGGAGGGAGGGAGAGGTAGGGATGGAGAAAGGGGTGAGATAGAGAGGTGTGGAGATATATATATATAGAGAGAGAGAGAGAGGCAAGGAGTGATGGAGGGAGAGGTAGGTAGAGAGAGGGAGAAGGGAGATAGAGAGAAGTAGAGAGGGAAGGAGAGAGAGATGAGAGAGAGAGAGAGATAAGTTATTATATAGAGAGGGAGAAGGGAAATATAGAGAGAGAGAGAGGTGAGATAGAGAGAGGGAGAAGGGAGATAGATAGAAGTAGACAAGGAAGGAGAGAGAGAGAGAGAGAGAGAGAGAGAGAGAGAGAGAGAGAGAGAGAGAGAGAGAGAGA
>VDFB02148486.1:59431-108289 GCA_007258455.2 Sequoia sempervirens | reverse complement strand
GAGAGAGAGAGAGAGAGAGAGAAAGCAAGATGATGGAAGCCTACGGATTACTAAAATTTGACTAAGTCTAAAAATGATAAGATCTTCCAAAACTTAGAATCTACTTATAACTCCTAGAGATCTGAAATCATTCTCAAACATCTCGAAACTATATACATGAAATATAAATTGAAGTATAAGAAAGTAAAAATGTCGCTTATACGTAAATGTTTATTTCATGTATAGAGAGAGAGAGAGGGAGGGAGGAAGGGAGAGAGAGAGAGAGAGAGAGAGAGATAAATAGAGACAATGATGGAAATTTCAAGAGGTAGATAAAGGTATCAAGATAGTGAGAGAGAGAGAGGTCTAGATCATAAGGGATATACAAAGAGTGAGATAGAGAGAGAAATATGATAGAGATTCCTAATTATTAAAAATTGATTTGTTGATTAATTAATTTAAATCCCCAAATCTTCTTATTTAATTAAATAACCCTAAGTTATTTAATTAAATATCATTTCACTTTCTCCCTTTCATTAAATCACTTTATTTAATGAATATCATATAATTCTTCAAAAAATGAATAATTAACATTGTTTTAATTAGCAATTGCTAATAAATCTAAATTCTCCCCACTTGCAAGGGAATATTCCTCCTTTGCACATTCCTCCAAAAATAATATTCCCATGGAATATTCCTTCCCCTTTTGCACAATTAAACTTGTTTTAGTTTGCTAAATATCTATTTTCCTCACCCATAAGAATATTCTAAAGAATATTCTCTCTCCTCACTTATTTGAAACAAAGGAATATTCTCCTTTATAACAAACTTACAAGACTTCATGTGCAAGTTAACTTACAAAACCTCTTGTGCAAGTTAAAAGTGTGTTTGTTTGGAAAAAGGAGAACCCTTGATTAAATCTCATCATTGATTCTCATCCATTAATGAGAATCCATGATCCATGCCTTCAACTTCTTCCATCTTTGACCATTTATTAACCTTTTTGATCTCAACCCTCCATTTCTCATTTCCTCTCCTATAAATAGATCACCATTTGGAGACAAATGGATCCATCTTTTTCAAAGAAAACTTATGTTGTTGAAATCACTCACACTCACACTCATGTTTAGCATTTACTTATTGTCATTTTAGCTTAATTAATTGTATTAATTAGCTTAGTTTCCATAAATGGCTTCCATGGTAACATAGATGCATACATTTAGCTTGTTTGTTAATTAGGGTTTTAATTTGTTATCAAAATCTATTTAGATTAGCTTTGCATACATCCACATCAAATCATCTTAATCTAAAGCATGTTAAAATAGCTTGCATCATGTTAATATAGTTTTAAATCATGTTTCATCACACATCTCACAACGGTTTCATCAGTTCTCTTCAATAAGACTGATTGAAATAGGCTCATTTATCCACGGGATTGGGAAAGGGTCGATGTTCCACATCAACGTGACACCACTCCCACAATAGGATATTTTTTAATGGATTAGAGTAGGAATTTTAAAAGCTTTTGTATTTTATCATGTTAGTTTTGATAAATGCTTAGTTTAGTTTATTTTGAATGATCTCTATTGGATTGACATTTAGTGTCATGAATATGCTTCAATTCTTCATGGATCAAGTGTAGTCAGCCCATACTAATCCATCGGTCACACTTTGGCACTAGAAGGAGGGCACAACCGATCACATTTAACGAATTTTTCTCTTGAAGTCCATTTTCTAATTTTTTGCATATACAACGATGCTCCAAGGGATTTCAGTGACGCTTTTGTAAGGTGTCACCATATAGCGATGCTATTTCCATCTGATACAATGATGCCGAATTAATACACTAGCGTTGATTAAAATAAACAACAATGCTAATACTTTTTAGAGGTATCAAGAATTTGCAAATGATGATGCTTCCAAATGGTGACGTTATCATCATCACTATCCTTCTACAAAGTGATGCTAATTTTCACCAAAGCAACACTCATTTGACTTATGGTGACACTATCTTGAATAGCGATGCTCTTCCTCTAGTAAGAAAAAATAGTGTGATTTTTAGCATGTGCTCTTATTTTTACTTCATCAGATCACTAGCAGGCCTTTGACGTTGTTCTAGTTTTTAGGCTAACTGTGTTTTGCAGGTGGGATGATAAAAGCCGAAGTGAAGAAGAATTCTTGTCTTTAAATCTTATAATTGTAACAAGTGTTTTGACACTTTTTTGGGGGAAATTATAACCCATTTATCATTCTTTTCATTTTATTCTTTAGGACCATACTAGCTTTCAATTGGGTTTTAAAATGAACACTCAAATTGTTTAAAATTGAACCCTCACATCATTTTACTTTGGGGTTAAAATTGAACAATACAACTTAACACTTCATTTGGTGCTTAAAATAAACTAACCTTTGATTTGAGGATTAAAATTAACGAGTGTTTGCTATGTCTTGTGATTTACATTTTTTTCATTAAATGTGTATGCAATTCTCTCATGCCACTTGTCAATCTTGGGAATCAAAATCATTTCCTTGACATTTTGTATAATCACCATATTTCAATTTGGATTAAATGAACCCCATGCTAGTGTGAGGAAAATACATTGTGAATTCTCTCTCCTTGCTTCATGTGAACTGGGAGATCGAACAACAAATGTGCTTCCTTTATTTTGTTTATCTTTAGAGGGCCTTCCTCCCTGCTTTGAAAGGAGGGAAAAACCCATGAGATATCGAGCTAAAGCCAAGTTATTTTGAACCACTATATAAAAAATGTGTTTGTGACAAAATTCATAAGCAATAGGTGTGGATGTGTCATACTGACAAGTGTCACCCTTAGTATCCATGTGATACGTTAAAATATCTTCTTAGGAAGGGACTGGGAGGCCCCTTGGCTGAAATAATCTTGAGCTAATCTTGTCACGTGCATGGCCACCTTGTACGAAAGTCCTTACTACGAACCAATTTTTTAGAAGCCAAAAACCTTTATGCTTTTGGTGCAATAATGATCGTTCTGAAGCCGCCCCACATTTTACTATTCATTGTTGAAACATAAAAAATCCTTAGGATCTTTGGATCTTCAGGATTTCATATTTGGTGGTCCCAAGAAGTGTGTTTCATGGAGGGGAGCCAATGTCGCCAAATCTCTACGTGTTTGTATTGTCTTAGTGTTTGGAGAAATCCAAGTGGGGATTCGGCAAGTAGTATCTTTTGAACCTAGGATGGTAAATGCTTGTGAGTCTATTTAATACTTTGGTTGGTTCCAAAACATTGCAAATAAACATCAACAAAGTCCTTTCCAAAATTCAAACCCTTTGGTCTAAGTATGAATATCCTTTGACAAAACCTTCATATTAATGCTTGTCCTAAGAATTTATTCTTAGATAATTCTAAGTATTTTGGTTTATATCTCAATCCATATTTCCCAAAGTTAACATAGGCAACTATGGCTTTAACTACACCCATTTAGTGGAGAAACATAGCAAACATCTTAGACAAATAAGAGGAACAACCCAATATTGAAGCTAGAAGTCTCGTATTACCACCACCCGCGTGGTAATAAATATCTTCTTTTATTCCATAGACTTAGACTTCTCTAAAATGATCTCATGAAAAATCAGAATCCCCAAGAGAAGGTATAGTTTGTCACTTCAAAATTAGGAATCTTAGTCCAAAAGCCATCAGAACACACTTTTTAGCACTACACCAAAATAGAACCATGTTGGTATACAAATTCTACAAACATGCTTCAAGGAACAATCCAGACTTGTATGCATTTTTTTACAGTCAAAACCTTGGTCTTTTTCATGATCTTGAACCTATCTAAATCATTGGGTCTTTAGGATTTGAAAACTTTAGAGGTCTAGCATGTTTCTCACTATTGTGGTCTTATCAAACAAAGGTTCACTCTAAGTCAACATTGGGTCAAACATTTCATCCACCCCTTCATCAAAATCCAAATTTCACTTCACCAAACTTTCCAAAAAAATTGAATACACCAACACTCTTTGAACTTAAACATCTATCAGAGCAACCCCTAACTTAGCTACTTTGTATGTGAAATGAATCCTTTTCCATGCATTTGGCTAAGTTAGTTATCATCTTTGAACTAGTTTATCTTGAATTTCACAAGTCTACCCTAAAGATTTCCAAGTTCATAAACATCCTTTATCAAACATCGAACCTCAAACTCTTAAGTCAAAAGTGTTGTCCCAAAATGTTTGCAAAGATCACTCCCCATATCACTAATATTTCATCTCCCACTATCACCATTATTCCAAAAATACTTATAGCATCCATTCTACCTAGATTTGAGTCAACTAGAGAGTTCAAACATTACAAATCTCAACATAACTCTCCCATAAGTGACCCAAAATTTATGGTAAAGACAAGATCACAAAACAAGAGAATAATGGAGAAAACCAAAGTCACATTCACCTCAAGTGATCCAAATCCTCAAGAATTTGATCCTAGAATTCAAGTTACCCCATCACAACAACCACCATCTCCATAAAATACCATATGATATTGAAGACATTACCAATAGCCTATTTGAATTTACTAAGGAGAAAATCATGGAACATCAAGCCTTAGAAAACACAGCTCCAATTTCTCCATCATTTGTTGCACAAAATTTGACACAAGGCTTCACAACTCCATTACTAGGGCTAAATCAAACATCCACACCTAGTATTGTAGCTAGTATTGCCAAATACTTTGGTCATACTCTTCCATTTGAAAGCAACACACTTGTGGGTATTCTAAACACCAATCCACCTCAAATCACTACTTGGACACCTACCTTTGGTGCTCCTCCCATTCTCAAAGATCCCCAACATCCATATAAACCTCTTACACTTCATTACTCCACAAAAACCTCAACATATCGAGGGCACCCCTCTTCATCCATACCCATGAGTACCACAAGTGTGCCCAACATCAAAAAAATCTCTTGATCACAAACCCCATCAACCAAGGTAATACCTTGACCACATCCCAAACACAAGGGAATATCCAAAATGTTGTTCAAGGGAATCCTTTCAATCAATGGACCCAAGGTCCAAATGTGCCCTTAACATCACAAAATTTAATGGCGCCATCCTCATCTTTACCGTTTTTCCCCCGATCCATACAAAATAAAATGGAACCTCAATCTTACATTCCTCCACCCCAATCCACTATCTTAGCTTTACAACAAGCACAACAAGCTTATCAGCAAGCAATCCAATAGCAATAATATCAAGCCCATCAAGTAGCCCTAGTAGCACAACAATAGTAGAAACAATAGCAAGCAACCCTAGCAGCACAACAATAGTAGCAACAATAGCAAGCAGTCTTAGCAACACAGCAAGTAGCCTTAGCAGAACATCAACAATAGCAAGCCAAATAGCAAGTAGCCTTAGCACAACAACAATAGAATTCCCTAGTGGCACAACAACAACAAGCAGACCTTGCGGCTCAATGACAACAACAAGCCTTACTAGCTCAACAGTATGCCCAATAATAGAAACAACAAAGTTTCTACTATAATCCTCAACATAACATCATCAATAAAAATGTGTCAAGAACATATATATCAACACCGTAATCACCTTCACAAAATCCCACACCACCCTACACACCATACAACACTTTATCATATCAAAATATCACATACAACTCATCTTCCATCCCAAAAATCCCAACATATGTTCCTCCACCAAACCGTCAATACAATCTAGCATCACAACTTAAGGAGTTATCACAAGAAATGTAGGATCTTCGGATGGGCAAGACAAAGAAGCCCCATACACAGAACTTATGTCCATATCCATTCAATCAAAACATCATAATGGTACCATTCCCTCTTGACTTTGAAATCCCAAAATTCGATAAATACAAACGGAGAGGAAGTGATGTGGACCATGTCAAGGAATTTAACATCATGTGTATGGAGGTTGCTTACAAAGATTCTTATTTAATGTGCCTCTTCCCCTAAATTTTAACAAGTCCTACCATGGATTGGTTTTCTCAACTACCAACGAGTATCAAAACTTTCCAAGAAATCACTAATAAATTCATTGATCACTTCTCCTTTAATCTTGACATGGACGTAAGCTTAGAAGTGTTGTACACTCTCAGAAAGAAAAAGGGAGAATTTTTTGCCAATTTCTTGCAATGGTGGAGACAAAGAGATAGTAAGAGCAAGTGGCCCCTTCCCGATGAAAAAGTGGCGATCATCATAGCAAATCTAGATCCAAATTTATCCTTCCACTTAAAAATGAAGTGCATCACATCTTATGACAAGCTTGTCCCTAGAGCCCTTAACATCGAGAGAGATCTAATCTCACAGGGAAATACTAAAGCCTACAAAGACAATCGCCCATCAACTAGTTCAAATGACAAGCCTTGTGTTTGGGCTAAGAACAATAACATGATGAATGATAGTGTGATAGATGCTAAGGTAGTCTTAAGTGCTCCTAGGCTGAATAACAATCAAATAGCTAACATTCAACCAATTGTGCAATAAACAACATCTCCTCAAAATAATCAGGTCAACAACATCAACACTCAACAATGACGAACACCCAACAAGAACAACTATCTAAAATGCAAGTGCACACAATTTTTAGAACCCATCGAAACCATCATGAAGAAATTGGTAGATTCAAACTTGATAACACTGTCTAACTTTGAAAACTACTAAGAACCACAAGAGAAACCATCCTAGTACAACGAGAATGATCTTTGTGACTTTCACAAAATCAAAAGACACAAAATGACAAACTACATGAGGCTCAAAAATATTATCCAAGTCCTTATAGAGAGTGACACCATATCTGTTGAAGTACCAATTAGAAATTAAGATCTTAAGATAAAAAAAAACCCTATACCAGATCATAGCAAAGTGAACAATAACGAAAAATCTAAGGATTACACAAACGTGCAACACACCTATCCAAATGTGGTCGCTTCCTATGATAGTTTCATCACCATTTTCACCATCAAAGGGCCTAGTGTAGAGTATTGAGTCACCACACAACATGGTAAAGTCACCATCCAAGGAGTCCCATCTCAATCTAGGGCACTACCCACTTTTCCAACATCAAATCCCAGCAATTACAATCTCCTAGATAAATTTAAGAAGACCCCTACACATATATCAATCTTAGAATTATTGAGGCTATCTCCCACACATAGGGAAATCTTAGAGAAATCTTTGTTAGAATCATTTGTCCCTAAGGATATTCATATAGATCAGTTTCAAGCTATGGTATGGCATATCACTAATCATCTTCTCGCCTTCTTGGAACAAGACTTACCATCACAACCATCTCATAACCATGCCTTACACCTTGAGGTCATCATCCATAAGAACAAGATCAAAATATTCTTAGTAGATGAAGGTGTTGGTCTGAACATTTGCACCCTTCAGTTGATCAAGAACCTGGGCTATTCAGAGGATATCATTGAGAAAGCAAAGAGTACCACTATCAGAGCATATGATGATCAAGAGTGAGTATCACAAGGCATCATTGCATTACCCATTCAAGTGGGACCTATCATTGCAGAAACTACATGCCAAGTGTTGGACCTTGATCTTCCCTACAACATCTACAACATTTTTCTTGGTTGACCCTAGATCCATGCCCTAAAATTTTTAGCCTCGACCTATCATCAATGTGTAAATTTTCCTTTTGAAGGCAGAGAAGTTACTATCCATGGATATCCTAAGCCCTTTTACTACTGAAAGAACCTTAAATCCAAGTTCTATAAGTTCCCTCAAATACCTAAGAATGATGAAGGGCATACACCATCTACTTCAATTGTTGACCCATCATCCCTTACAACAACCTCAGAAATGAAAACACCTATTGTGCAGAGCATACCTAACATCAAAGTAGTGATCCAAGATGATGGTTGTGGAAACTACAAGCTAATGAAGAATAACTTTGTTTTGGGAGAGCTACCTCTTTCTCCTTAATCCCATGGGAAACCCACATCTAGCAACAAAGATCCCAAAACAATCAAGATGGCAGCTACTACCTTCACCAAGTGCAGAGATTTGAACCAAGAAGATGTCAATGAGGAAGATATCTCTAAGCTACTATATAAGGATGAATGACCCATCCCTATTCTTCCCACGGAAGATGACAATAAAGGCTTGCAACTATTGAAGGGATGGTGCTATAACAAGAACAAGAAGTTAGAACAAAATGATAATGGTTTTCTAGAACCCATAATTCCTGAGAAACACCTAAAGAATCTTGGCCTAGGTTGTACTACTAGCAAGGTCACCCTTATCAACAAAGGTACTTTTGCTAAACGAGTTGAGGCTTCCTCTTGGTTACCTACATTGTGTGATACTACCCTAGATGACTTCTCCCTCAATGTTGTTGGCCTATTTGATAATAACTCCCTCTTCATGATATCTATATCATCCTTCACCCCAATTAACCAACCAAATGAAATATGCCTAGTATACCCAAAACTCATTGAATTGGACCAACAAGGACCATTGATTCTATATTTATTTGAAAACGATGAAGTGATCTCAGAACTAATGGTACTTCATGACAACTTACCATGGGAAAATCACAAGGATGGTTTTGACAAAGATCTCGACACAAGGGCGTACTATGGGGAAACAATTGAATCCTTTAGTCACAAAATTGATGACATGCAACTAACTTGTAGATCTTTAAGTGAAAACCACATGGTGGCATTCTCTAATCTTAAAATAGTAAAAATAAAGGATGCATCTAAGGGTGAAAACCTCTCCAAGGTGCCCAAGGATGAGCGATTCAATCTCCCCCTTAGTGTGATACATCCAAATAAGTCAACATTTTTAGCAGAAAAAGCCACTCCAATCAACATGGGAACAGAAGAAGCACCTAAGATCACTTTCTATGTTGAATCCTTATTGGATGAAGAACAGAAGAATCTAGCAGAATTCTTGAAAGAGTGAAGACATAGCCTTGCATGGTCATGCATAGATATGATAGGGCTCGATCCAAAAGTGGATGTGGATCATCTCACGGTTTATCCTAAAGCCAAGCCAGTGAAGCATAAATTAGGGAAGATGCACCCTCAAATAGAACTCTTGGTGAATCTAGAATTACAAAAGCTCCTTGGCGTTGTATTCATTTGATTTATTGATTATCCTGAGTGGGTTTTCAACCTAGTACCAGTCTCCAAACCCACTAGGGGCATCAGAATATGTACAGATTTCAAAGAATTAAACAAGGCACGCTCAAAGGATGATTTCCCTCTTCCTAACATCAACCTCATCGTGGACTTAACAACAAGGCATGAAATGCTATCACTCATGGATGGTTTTTCAGGCTACAATCAAATCATGATTGCTAAGGAGGATCAACACAAAACTACATTCACTTGTCCATGGGGAACCTATTGTTGGAATGTGATACCATTTAGGCTAAAGAATGTAGGAACAACCTACTAGAGAGCAATGACCCTCATCTTTCATGACATGATCCAACAAATAGTCAAATATTATGTCGATGATATTTTGGAAAAATCAAAGAAAAGGAATGAGCACATAGAAGTCTTAGGACCCATCTTTGATAGACTTGAAAAATATAGGGTACAATTAAATCCAAAAAAGTGTGTCTTTAGGGTTACATCAGGGAAACTTCTTGGCTATATCATCTCACAAAGAGGGATAGAAATTGATCCAACAAAAGTAAAAGCCATCCTCAACATGGAACCACCACAAACACTAAAGAAAATGAGAGGGTTACAAGAAAGATTGCAGTCCATCAGAAGATTCATGGCACAGTTATCAGACAAAATCCACCCTTTTTCACATCTTCTCCACAAAGGAATAACTTACAAGTGGGATGAGAAGTGTGATAAATCTTTCAAGAAAATCAAGGAATATCTATTGACACCTCCAGTACTCATGCCACAGATACCAAACAAACCATTGATCTTGTATATCTCAACAACATCAGTAGCACTAGGTGCCCTTCTAGCACAACATGATGAAAATGAAAAGGAAAGGGCTATTTACTACATCAGCAAGAAATTAATGGGCTATGAAATGAATTATTCATCTATTGAGAAGGCATGATTAGTAGTAGTTTTTACTTCACAAAAATTTAGACACTACATGTTGCCACATCAAGTCAAGCTCACTGCAAAAATTGGCCCATTAAAATATATGTTATCCAAAGCAACTCTCACTAGGCGAATGGCCAAATGGGTAATTATCTTAACTAAGTTCAACATAGATTATGTGGAGTGCAAGGAAATCAAAGGAAAATTAATCGTGGACCAACTAGCAGAAGCACCTATCTATGCAGAGAACCTGCTAAGATATGAATTCCTTGATGAATCAATGTTCCTTGTTAATCTCATTGATCAGTGGAAAATGTACTTTGATGGATCATTCACCCAACATGGATTAGAGGCAGGTATTCTTTTTATCACCCCTCAAGGTGATTACATTCCAAATTCATGCAGCCTATCATTTTTGTGCACTAACAACATTGTTGAGTATGAAGCCCTAATCATAGGTCTAAGAATAGCAATTTAGCTGCAAATACAAGAGATGAAAGTCTATGGAGACTCACAGTTGGTTATCAACCAAGTCAATGATAACTACCAAACCAAGGATGACAAGCTTACTCCTTATAAGAAGATGGTAGAGAGTCTCAAGGACCTTTTCATAGACATGACTTTTGAGCAAATTCCTCACATGAACAATCAAGCAGTAGATGCTATGGCAACAATTGGATCATTGTTATACATGTTGCACAATGTCCTCCAATGTGAATTCTTGGTAGAACAACTTCTCGTATGAACTTTTGAAATCCTAGAATCTAAATTTGTGTGTGTCATTGTTGGTCCTAGATCCCTATGGTATCATGACATATTTACCTACCTAAGTAGAGGAACCCTCCCATCCGATATCACCTCCAACCTTAAAAATACCTTTGTTAAGAAAGCATCCTTATTCGTAATCCTAGGTGATACCCTATATTGTCGTGGCATTGAGGGGACATTACTATGATTTTTTAACCAAGAGGAATCCTTGACTACTTTAACAAAAGTGCACAATGGCATATGTGGTTCCCATTCTAGCAGTATGACTTTAGCTAAGAAACTGTTGAGGATGGGGTACTACTGGCCAACCATGGATAGAGAAGCCCATCAATATGTATAGAAGTGTGTCTAGTGTCAACAACATGGAGATCTAATTCATGCTCTAGCTCAAAAATTGCAACCAATGGTCACACCTTGGCCTTTCTCATAGTGGGGGCTTGACTTCATAGGAAAGATTACCCCAACCTCATCTAATGGCCACAATTTTATCATAACAACCATTGAGTAATTTACCAAGTGGGTTGAAGCCATTACTATAATGGGGAAGAAAATTGCTAAGTTTATCCTAAATTACCTCATCTATCATTATGGTGTGCCACAAACTCTTATCTTAGACAACGAAAAATCCTTCAAGAACCAGGATATGAAATAGTTATGTCAAATATTTAACATCCAAGACCAATTATCTACCCCATATTACCCCCAGGGCAACGGTCAAGTTGAGGCTACAAACAAGACCATTCTAAAGATCATAAAGAAAATGGTCAATGAAGTTGGTCGTGACTGGCATCTACAGTTAAATCCCACTCTTTGGGCCTATTGAACCAGTATCTGCACACCTACAGGTGCAATCCCATTCTCCCTGGTCTATGGATCATAAGTCATCCTACCTATTGAGTTCGAGCTTCCATCACTATGAGTGTCACTATAGAACCTAATCAATGATGAAGAATACAAAGTATCTTGGCTAAATGAGCTAGAATTCTAGGATGAGCATCGTCTTGATGCCCTTAACCACTTGCAAGTATATCAAAACCAATTGAAACGAAGCTATAACAAGAAGATCAAATGTCGGTCATTCCAAATAGGGGATCTTGTCCTAAAGCAGAATCAGAAGAATCTTCCAGATCATGTCAATGAAGGAAAGTTCAAGCCTAACTGGTTAGGTCCCTTTGTCATCACAACAAGTTATGGATCAAGAGCATATAAATTGTCAACACCTGAAGGTGAACCCTTGCAGGAACCAACCAACAACTTGCATCTTAAAACATTTTATGCCTATTCTTGAAGGGTATAAATACAAAAATTATAAAAAAAAATTAAAAATGATCAAAATCTTAAAAAAATGTGAAAAAGGATTGAAAAAGGAAAAATAATTCATCATCTAGTGAAAAAAACTTTGGTGGCGCTTTGGGCAAGTACCTTGGTGAAAATAATTCATCGTCTAGTGAAAACAACTTCGGTGGCACTTTGGCCAAGTACCTTGGTGAAAACCTGGCAAATAGGTGCCTTGCATAAATAAAGTACCTCCATCTACATAGGTTCTTTATCCTACCATTCCATCACATCACATCATGCATCTTATTTATTCCATCACCCATCCATGTCTACATCATAGCTTGATATTGTGAAGTATCATATCCCCTTAGTACTACTTGGCATATTCCTAAGGTCGGCTTGTCCTGCCTATATCAGGGTAGTCTATCATATCATACAGGGGGAAATTCGTTATGGATCAGATCAGGTTCTTGTATATATTAAGGTTGTCAAAAAATCCAAAAAAAATCGTAAAACATTTATTAGCTAAAATCCAAAAACATTTGTAAAATTGTAAAGTCAAAATCCAAAACATCCAGAAAACATTAAAAAACCCTAAAAAGGTCAAACATTGAAAATCCAAAAATAGTATCTTGTCGAACTATGAGTCTCTAAGCTTGAACGTAGGCAAGGCCATCATTTATGTGCCCCCGAGACACCCTAGGTCATTCCTTTAGGAGTCCATCATAATAAACTGGCAATCCATCAACCGTTCATATCTCATTGTCAATAAGTCGAGTCAGTCGAACTGTGTGGTCTCTACGTGTATAACATAAGCAAGGCTCATCTTTGATAATCCCTCGAGGCCCCTAGGATAGGTTCTTAGGTTAGGTTCTTGCTCAAAACTCAAAAAAACCCAAAACATTGAAATATTCTTGAAAACCTCTAAACATTCAAATATCAGAAAACACAAAAACATTCAAAAAAAAATCAAAAGACCTAAATAGCATCAAATATTTAGAGAAAAATCCTAAACAACCTCAAATAATTGAAAACCAAAACATCCACATAAACATTCAAAAAGATCAAAAACAGCCTCAAAAAACATTTTCAAAATACCCAAAACATTGAAATATTCTAGAAAATCCAAAACCATCCATCTCATTTCGCTTTCACCAACAATAAACCTCCATCCACAATAAAACATTTGTCACCCTCAACCTTTGGAAAAACAAAGATAAAATAAGTATCGCAAGTCAAATTTTGAAAACCTAAGTGTCAAAATCTAAAGTCTAGATCATAGGTAAATGCGTCAATGGAGTTTGTATCAATGACTTATCACACACCTCATCCTAAATCAAAATGCCTAATCGACATGCCCTAGGATGTATCCTTCTTGTGATGGACATCAGTATCAAAAATCACCTTAGCTATATTAAATTGGCACAAGAGATAGATAACACTAATTGTTTGTCTTTGATCTCTTCTTACGATTTATCTTAATGACCCATTCTGAGGACCTCTCGATGATGTCTCTCAAAATGATTTAGAGAGAAAGGAATGGGGAATAAATCATTATCTTTCATTCGTTGTACTTGTGGGTATTCTTGTAAAATAATCTTGGCACATACTTTCTTAGTTGTGTGTAGGAAAGTTATTTGGAGTACACTGTTGACTATTGTGTATGCTTTGGTCTAATATATTCTAAAGCTTCTAACTTACATTCGAATGAGGTTTTCGTATGGCAAGGTGTGAACAAAGATTATCCTATCTATTTGCAGAGTCAAAGTCCATTACACTAGATACAACGTCATCCTAGTTATCAGTACCTCGATGCATCATGTCTATGTGTTATATGAAATAATAAGGAATGACGAAAAATCTCAATCCCAAGATATGAGTGAATCATCATCATGCATTTATCATCACCATCTCTAATAAAGTCTCAGTGGATCATAGGCTTGTTGGAATTTTTGGAACAATCATCAAAATCAATGGCCAATCATCTTATTTCTTTTATCTTCTCTTTGCACTAACCTAGTATAATGACAGTAAATGAAAAACAACATCAATGCATCCATCTTGCATCCACAAAACATCAGCATGCATACATCTCGCATAATCACAGCATATCATAATACGAAAAACATATTTCACCACCACATCATTATCATTTAAGTTGGGTTGAATAATATAGATTTTTTATTCTAAACATCTTAAATTGTTGCACACATATCATAAACATCCATCACATTATCATATCATAAGTATAAACATCTACATTATCCATACATCATCATCTCATAAATTGCATAGAAAAGTATACAAAAAGAAATGCATCCATTTCATACCATTACATCTCATATCATCACATATCATCATGAGCATGTCACGTCATATCAACATCATATGCATCCATACATTCATAAAGCATGAAATAAAAGAACACATGACATCATATCGAATTTGTCTCATATATATATATATATATAAAATGGTGATTATCATAATACAATATATGAGTCAGTGTATGTATATCAATCAGAAGTACAATATCCACAAGGCTATCAAAGAGGATCCCATGAATGTATATCTGTATAAAGAATTGGGCAATAATAAAAAAAGTGTCTATACATGCGAGCTAGCCCTGATGGTTGCTCCCCTCACTAGGTTGTCTCTTTGGTTGATCCTCAGCTCAAGGATGTGCTTCACTCCTCTATGAGTAATCTAGTTTCCTAGTCACCACAAGGACATCCCAGTGATAATGCATACGATAATATGCTGCCTTGGTCACAACCTCTTTGTACAATCAGGTAAAAACTGTTTGTCCCTAAGCTACAGCTGTCATGGCCTCTAACTGCTAGAATTGTCCGACCTCCTATGCCAATTGCATATTGGAAATCTATCTGAGTTGATGCTCTTGGTCCCTCTCAGTTGTTAGTTCCTATACCTGTTGTTGAGCCTGGTCTCTCTCAACAGTGATGGCCAATATCTATTGATGAGCTTGATCTCTCTCAGCCGTAACCACCAGCAACTATTGCTACAACTGTTGTATCTATGTATCACGAGGATCTAGCCCTGATGGTGGTTGTTGTGGTGGCTATTGAGGAGGTTGTTGGTGCATTGGTGGTGCACCTAGGACCTGTCCATCCTAATTTTGGCCATCTTATCCTCTGCCCCTACCATCTGGACCTCTGCCCTATCCTCTGCCCTACCCATCATCCAATTGTCCTCTACCTTTTCCTACACCCCTCCCTCTTGGCCTCCCTTATGGAGGTATACCTATTGGATCTGTAAGTCTAGGAGGGGGTACAAACCATGCATCATATGCAGGCATAGTCTATGCATCCGCTTGTCCCTGATCATAGGCCCATGGCCTCACAACCAGCTATCGAAAGCCCTCGACAACCTTGTGATTTGGGATCATGTGTCCCCATTCTATCTCTCGTGCTAACCTAGGAAAAATAGCTATGTATTGATCACCAAGCTTGTCCTGCCTCTCACCAAATTGTCTAGAAACCCTATCAGGAAGGTATCTCTCTATAATGGTATGCTCTTGACCCTGCATGAACCAGGCCTATCAAGAAAAGAATAGTTGTTGCACATCATCGTACTAGGCCAGCATCTGTAACCACGACTGCCATCTGAACACTATCATATCATCGATGACTCAATTCTAGTAAGGAATGTCAAGCTTCCCTATGTGTTACAATGTGATGGAGCCTTTATAGCTCTAGACAACTAGATCATCTAGCTCCACATCTACCATATGAACAATCGGTTGGAGCACGGCAATGTGCTCCCAGGCCCATATATGGAGAAGGGTGACCCTTGTACCATTTGGTCTCCCATCACAGTAAACAAAGTCATGCATATCATGATAAAGGGAGGCCAACATCACTGGCCCCCATGCATACTAGGTCCTCCTGAATAGCATCATGTGCCAAGCCAACCCCCATCTCAGACAATCCCCTGAAGCATCGATCTGGAGTGACCAAACCTAAGATCACTTCCACAATGATCAATCTAAAGGTCAACAGCCAACCTCTATACATCTCGAGGTCAATTTGGGAGTTGACCAAGACAATAGACTCCCAGTCAAGAACCTCATGGCAAGCATCATAGCCAACATCAATATCATAGATCACACACTCACCATGTATCAACAATCGCAAAATCTGCCACACATCCTCTAGTGTCACTATCACCTCACTAGTGGGTAGGTGGAATGACAAGGTCTCGCTATTCCATCACTCGCATAGCATTGTCATCATCGCTAAATGTGTCCACACGATAGGCATGTAGGCAACGTACCACAAACCAATCTCTCCCAGGTGCTCCTTTCGCAGCTTAGACAAATCATCAAGTCTGGATAGCACAGTTGACTAGTGCTCGTGGGACATCAAAGGTTGAATAACCTCTTACACCCACAAAGCGCACAATGTCAAAATTTTCAAAAACTAGCTAAAGTTTGGAGATTTTGTCCTCCAAAATGACAAAAGCATCGCTATTTATGATAGCGTCACTATAACACAAATTCCAAACAACAATGTTGGAATCATTTAAATTGCAAATTATGAACTGCGTCGCCAATCACATATGCATCGCCATTTGAAAGTTGCAAACCCTAAACCTAAATTGCAAATTGTGAGGTGTGTAGCTATTTACACATGTGCCACAATTTAAAATCTGAAACCCTAATTTCAAATCATGAACAATGTTGTTATTTACATATGTTTTTCTATAAATCAAAATAGCATTGTCGATTCTCAAAATAGTGTCTCCATATAGTGACACCGCCAAAAATAAAATTTCAAATTGCAATAAATGCTCTCAAAATTCAAAATACAAGTCAAGTTTCGAATTGCATACTGATGGTCCTATGCCTGGAGGCCTTCGGTACTCGCGAACCCAATCAGAAATGTGTCATGGGAGCACTCATTGTGTCATTTCGTCAAAGGGTCAAAGCTCAAAATGCAAGAATTCTCTAAGGTGTGAATGCACAAATGAATTAAAAGTGACCCTTCCTCACCTATTTATGCCTCCAAATTAGGGTTTTTTTGCCCTAATTTACCCATGAAGCTAGGGTTTTTCACCATTTTCACCAATCTTTCCAAATGGAAGCTTATTTTGTATCATTTTTTGCATTTTTGGCATGTTTTTTGCATCCCAAAGCCTTTTTGGACCCTGAGGCAACATTTAACCATTGTCAAGAAATCAACCCAAAATGCAAAATTTCCACCCGATTTCTCAAGGGGCAGGGAACCAGCTTAACCCTTCTATTGGGGCAGCAGTGGGGCATCCAAAAAAAAAATATTTAAGCAACAGTTTTTAATTTGAAATGTGACATTCTTTGAACCAAAGTAGCAGGTACCTTGCTTCAAAGAGGGGCAAAATGTAGACACTAAAAAATGTCTCAAATGATATCATGCACTCGAATCAGGTATACTAACATCATTTCCTCCTAAAACCCATCCTTCTTTCACTTAATTGATTAAATTAGCCTAGATATTTAATTAATTGTGTCATTTGCATCTATTAACCTAATTAATTTAATCAGGTTAATTCACCCCCTTTTGTGCTAACATTTTGTCCTATTAAATTAAATACATCAAGTTATTTAATTTAAATCTCTAAGTCTTCTTATTTAATTAAATAACCCTAAGTTATTTAATTAAATAACCCTAAGTTAATTAAATATCATTTCACTTTCCCCTTTCATTAAATCATTTTATTTAATGAATATCATATAATTCTTTTAAAATTGCATAATTAACATTGTTTTAATTAGCAATTGCTAATAAATCTAATTTCTCCCCACTTGCAAGGGAATATTCCCCCTTTGCACATTCCTCCAAAAAAAATATTTCCATGGAATATTCCTTCCCCTTTTGCACAATTAAACTTTGTTTTAATTTGCTAAATGTCTACTTTCTTCATCCATAAGAATATTCCAAAGAATATTCTCTCTCTTCACTTATTTGAAATAAAGGAATATTCTCCTTTACAACAAACTTATAAGACTTCATGTGCAAGTTAACTTACAAGACCTCTTGTGCAAGTTAAAAGTGTGTTTGTTTGGACAAAGGAGAACCCTTGATTAAATCTCATTATTGATACTCATTCCTTGATGAGAATCCATGATCCATGCCCTCCAACTTCTTCCATTCTTGACCATTGATTAACTTTTTTTATCTTAACCCTCCATTTCTCATATTCTTTCCTATAAATAGGTCACTATTTGGAGACAAATGGATCCATATTTTTTAGAGAAAACTCATGCTATTGAAATCACTCACACTCACACTCATATTTATCATTTACTTAGTATCATTTTAGCTTAATTACTTGCATTAATTAGCTTAGCTTCCATTAATGGCTTCCATGGTAACATAGATGCATACATTTAGCTTGTTTGCTAATTAGGGTTTTAATCTGTTAGCTTAGAATCCATTTAGATTAGCATTGCATACATCCATGTCAAATCATCTTAATCTAAATCATGTTAAAATAGCTTGCATCATGTTAATCTAGTTTTAAATCATGTTTCATCACATATCTCACAATGGTTTCATCAGTTTTCTTCAATAAAACTTATTAAGACAGGCTCATTTATCCACAGGATTGGGAAAGGCTCATTGTTCCACATCAACATGACACCACTCCCCCAATAGGATAAGTGTCAAAGGATTAGAGTAGGCATTTTAAAAGCTTTCATAGTTTAGCATGTTAGTTTTGATATATGCTTAGTTTAGTTTATTTTGAATGATCTCTATTGGATTGATGTTTAGTGGCATGAATATAATTTGATTCTTCATGGATCAAGTGTAGTCAACCCATACTAATCCGTCAGTCACAATAACTCCTAGAAATATGAAACCATTCTCAAACATCATGTGAAGTTATATACATGAAATATAACATAAAGTATAAGAAAGTAAATGTCCATTTATATATGTCACTTATACTTAAATGTTTAATTCATGTATATAGTTTCACCTAAAGAGAAAGAGAAAGAGAAAGAGAAAGAGAAAGAGAAAGAGAAAGAGAAAGAGAAAGAGAAAGAGAAAGAGAAAGAGAAAGAGAAAGAGAAAGAGAAAGGCGAATTTTCTAAGCCTTTGGCTTGGATTTTCCTTGGGCTTCTAGCCCAAAGGTTTGGAGTGACTTTTCAACACCCAGAGATGTGTTTTTGAAAATAGTTAAAAAATTGACATAATATCCAGTGTGCTCCCCATTAGGTTTGCACATGTTTCAATGTCAAGTCAAAAAAATACCACAATAATGTTAAGCTCTCTCTTAGCTTTCTAACCATGTAATTTTTTTTATGTTTTGAGTATGTTAAGTTTTTCATATTTAATTTATTTTGTTAGTGTATCTAGTTTTATTCAAAAACCAATGTGTTGTATTTTATATTTTATTTTTTGACCGTTCATCAAAATTTTAGATAAATTACATCTTTAAAAACTAGACTCCATTCTACACATTCCAAAAATTGATTTTTGATAAGTTTTCAAAAAATAGGCGGGAGCAATGCTCAATTTTCTATTTTTCAAGATGTGTCCATTTGAAAATTAGTATAAAATCATATATTCATTAAAAAATTAGTAGAAAAATCGAGCATAAACTACATGGTGTTAGCTAATTTCTCACCAAAGATATTTTTTGAAATACTAAAAAAAAAACATTTTATGGGGGTCACACTAGATTTTTTTTTGGAAAAAACAAGACCACTTTGTGTGCCCCCCCTTTTTGAATCCCTTAATCTGTACCATTTTAAAAAGATAGTTGTTTGGAAAGTGGATTTGGAGAACTATGACTCTTTTTTTTGTTGCATATTCAAATTTTGAGTGTAACTATCTTCAATTTCTCATCCAAGGTCAGTTTTTCCTAATTTCGAAAAGAAATAAAAGTGGTCCCTTAAGACCCCTTTTTGGACCCCCATCTTTGTGCACTTACTCAAGTGTCTTTGAAATGTGTGCAATCATGTAGGGAGAACACAAGAAATAATAAGTGGAAGGAGATGGTGAAGTGGTCAACACGTGCACATAATATTGGTAGTTGTCCTATTTGACTGTCACGTCATCCGTTAATGTGGTCATCCACCTCAACATAGCTCGCACCACCATTGACCCCTCTCCTCTAATTCCTCAAAAATCTGCAACATTGATCTCTCACACCTCTCAAATAAAATTCTAAATTTCTTTAAAAGACAATCCTAATAATTTTAAAATAATTTACTCCCTAAATCAATTACCGCATTAACATCCCCATTTAATTTATTTTAAATCATTTAATACCCTAAATTTTGTATTTATAAGAATCAAAACATAAGGTGACTTTCCACATTTCTTCCTCGAACAACAAATAACTTATATTATGATTTCCTTTAGCAAAAAAGGGCTCCATAATAAACTATCCTTAATTACTAATAAAATTCAATCTTTTATATTACTGTTAATTCTATTAACATTAACATATCCCATATGGGGTCTTTTAGCATAACTATATTATTACTTAATTTTTATTTATTTATGTCACTCCTTCATTAACATATGTATGGAACATATCCTACCCATATTAATATTTTGATGCTAAATTAGAGTCCTCCATCCATGTGAATTAATTATTGAGGTACCCTGCACACATCAACCACACACAATGTTAGTTTTATCAACATGAGAAAGCTCAATTCAATAGATAATCTACTCATGATCTAACATTGCTTTTGTGACATATTTAGGTATCAAAACATAAAGATTTTTTTTTAAGAAGACAATAAATATTAAATTCTTAGATTAATATGATTTATATATATGAGAAAAAAAAATTATTTGATTTTTTTGTGATTAAGATTAATATGTATTGAATTAATTTTTAAATGTTTATTTAAAAGATGAGAATATGATTTTTCATTAAGTATATTATTTTTTATTAAAATAATAAGTTATAAATGAATAATCATAAAGAATCATATTTTAATAATATAAAAAAGCTATCAAATTGTATTTATATAAAAATGTTGTGAATTCAATTTTAAACATTTTAATTTTATAAAGAAATTTAAAACAAATTATCAAATCTATTATAAAAAAAATTAAATAAACAATATCATTATATTAAAAAAAAAATTTATAAATGGGGTTCATCGCATAGTGTGATAGTTAAGTGGTGGTATTGTTGTTGTGGTCATCAGGGTTCAAGTCCCCACTAGACTATTATGATCGTAGACACTATACCTTCGTTAATCCAATATGCTCGCAAACTTGACCCACAATTCTATATTTGTGATCTTTCTAATTCATAAATCTAATATAAAAAAAGCACTTACAAACCAAAAATAAAAATAAAAATAAACATCAATAAACTAAACATCCCAAAAATACACATTATTTACCTTATAAACTAAAATATCAAATCTATTTAAAAAAAACAAGTCTAAAGAAAACAATTGAAAGAACAAAGGATAAGAACCCAATGTACCCATGGGTTTGCCATCCATACATGAACATTTACCTAACGTAAGCTTCATAATTGGCTTTGTGATTGCTTATTTCAAATCAATATAAAATTATTATAATGGGCTAAATATGTATGATAGCTGCCCTCCATTCATTGGGTAGAGGCCCATGGACTTTTTCACATCGATTGCTCCACATTATATGTTGTTTAAAGGTCTGGGTGGGGTTTTCCTTTATTCTTTTCAAAAAGTAGTTGATCATTATTGAGTAGAAAGCTTAAAGATGTGTTGTCAACTCATTTTGTATAAATTTATCAATTAATAGTAGCTGGTGCTCTCTATCCCCGTTTAATGGGTTCCCATTCATGTATGGGGGGGTTTAAAAAATATTGTAATGTTAAAATTTGTAAATTTATGTTATGGTTTTTTTAGATTGAAGGAATGTAGCCCTCGTTATAAATTATAGTGTGTTTGGTAAAAAAAATTATGTGATCGCTGACATTGGTGTGACACGCCCTCTAGTACCACAAGGATGAGGACTAGACCTCGTGATCTCTTACCTACAATAAGATGCTTTAATTCTTATTTTGTTTTAGGTTCATTTTAAGAGAATGTTTGAGTATTGATTATATAATGATATTTGTAGATTTTTGTGTTAAGTTTGATGATTTTTTTGGTTTTTTATCTTTATTTATTTTTATTTGTATTCATCTTATTTTATTTATGTTTCATTTACATTAATTCACACATATTTGTATTAATTAGTCATAATTTTGATATGCCTAATCCCTATCTTAAAATCCATATTTCTCTATTTAAAAATATTTTCATGATATATGGGATTGTCCAACATAGCATATATTTGACCCAAAATTCAAAACTTTAAAACCCAAATTATTGACTTTCACTATTTCCTCATAATCATTAAGAGTCAACTTTGTACACATTCGTGTGATGATTGTTTATATATTACTAATTAAAGACATTCATTTGAACATTAATCTATCTTCTAATCACATTCAATTATCATTTGAAATATTAGAGCACTAAGGAGTAGTTTTAGGAATATGTGGAATTGGAGCATTAATAGTACTTTGCATTAGAGCTATCATCTAGAGTATTTGATTGTTGCTTATTCTCTACCCATATTTGTCATAACCATAAATCTAGTCCAATCAAGAGGGTCAACCAAATATAATTTGAAATTTGTAATTCTATGATTTCCTCAAAGTAATTTTAAACACCATCAATCCTTGATTTTCAACAGAGAATAGATATCACAACAAATCAAATTGCAAAAGAAGTGTCAAATCAAGATTGCATGTCAAATATTAATTCACTCAATACAAAATCAACCCATATATATAGAATTAACCCACAAAGAGTTACAAGTCCGCAAATATTTCCAAATAGCAAGTGTAACAAGACTACTTATTGTTATCTACCTAAAGGTCGAATTTTGAACATCAAGTTTAATTCTTCATCATAATTCCACAAGACAAATACACATATCCCTTTGCATTTAATTTTCTACAATAATATTGATTTGCATGCTTTAGCATTCCTAATTGTCATCCAAATATCTACATTAATTATGGTTGATTTTCTTGTATTTATTTAATAAGCCTAGATTAACCCTAAAAAAAATTATACTTTTATTGACAATTATGAATACCTTTATGTTATAAAGCCTTGTAGTTCTTAAGGTAAATGTTATGGTAAAAAATCTTGTGTAGAGATGAAAAGTGTTTCCTATACAGTTTTTTACATGTCTAGTACTCATTTTTAGTGTCTTTGTTTAAGATGTATGAATTAACCTCAATTGTTGGCATCTTAATTGTCTCTAAACATGTATAGTGTGTCACACTTATCCCTTCACAAATCTTAACATTCTTTTTTGGTTGATTCCTTACCTTTTCACTATCTTTGACATTATTATTTCAGTGGTCTCATTTTCTAGATGAGAACATGCACAGTCACATCGACAATGACTAAAAGTTGTTTTTTATATTTTCACTTCCTTTCATATGTATCTTCTTCTATGTCTAAATAGTTATAAACAATCATATTATGCTATTAAATAAATTAATAATTGCATGAAGACAAAAAATAATAATAGGAGCAAAAATAAGTAGAAGAAACATAATAGATATTTATTGCAGAAACTTGATTATTGTACATAGTTGCACATACCACCTAGCATCCATAATTTACACATTTCTAAGTCATCCAAACTCATCATTTTCAAATAATTGTGGAACTTGAGATCTAGGGGAGAGGGGCCTATAGTGGAGAGGGGTTTAATAGTGGGGATAGAAGTAGTCCTTAGTGGGCCCCACAGTGGAGCACCTAAAGATCTAATTGCAAAACACTTTTTATCCATAAAGTACACAAATTGACAAATCATGTTATGCCACATCAGTGCACCAATAAAAGATGACTTAGTGCACCACTATCGGTCTCACTTTTTTTTTGGGCCTTTTTGGATACCTCAACAAAAAGCATGTTGATGTGGCATCATATTTGATGATGTGGCGCTAAAACGAAATATAGAAGCACGTGAATTGCCAAATAAACTGTTGTACAAAATTGAGAGTGATTTGAAATTTCCACATAGAATTTTAAAAAACATGAAGTTAGGGTGTTCCACTATAGATCCTTCTCCCCTACTGAAAAAAAATTTATTCAAAACCCCTCAAGAAAAATCTCCAAAGATCACTATAACACCACCCCATCTCATATATCATATACATTATAAAATTGTAGAGGATATTGTCATTAATATATATAGAATACTAGCTCATTAAAAAGATGAAAATATAATCATATGGATGCATTATTGAATGGGATTGTATATAAATTAATTTAATTGACACAAGACTCAAAAATTAAAAAAGATAAAAATAGAAATCAAAACCTTAATTCCTTCTCCTAATTTAAAATAAAGAATAAAATTGCATTTGAATAAATTGTACATTTATCCTTTTTATTTTTCCTATCGTCTTCTTAAATTCTTTTAACTTAAAATCTAAAATATTTTTAAGAAAATATCATTATATTTTAATTTAAATTTTAAAGAACACGTTTTCAAACAAGATTGAATTGTGAAATGTAATGTGAGAAATGGGAATCCACGTGTGTACTTCACTATACCATCACCCTTTCCTTTTATTTGAAAAAATCAATAGGATGCAAATTTTTATTTCATATTTTTTTTTTTTTAAATTACGTGTAGTGACTTTTCATTATAATAGTAAAAATCTTATTTTTGTTTTTTTATTTTATAAATTTTGTTCATTGTAATTGTTTTGAATTTTTTAAAGATTCGAGTGATAAATTTTTGGTTAAATTTTATCAAATAGTTTTTAAGATTTTGTTGTTTGTCAAATCTAAAGTTGTGTTGAAAAGTAGTGTGTCATTGATGTCATTACATCAACTTGAGATCTAAAAATCTATATCATATTTGGTTGTTGTAAAGAAAATTGTCAATTAAAAACTTCACAATTGGTCTACACAAGTCAAAGAGGGGTCATAAAAGTCACAATAGACCTTTCAAGTTATTTTCACCTTATTAGTTATTGACGGTATAAGGGAAAGGGGCCCATAGTGGGTAGGGGTCCAATGGTGGGTATAGAAGTAGCCCTGAGTGGGCCCCATAGTAGGTAGGTTTAATATCCACTAAGCTTACACTTAATATCCAATTTCAAAACACTTTTATCCATAAAGTACACAAATTTACAAATCATGTGATGCCACATCAGCACACCAATAATACATGACTTAGTCACCCACTATTGGTCTCACCTTTTTTTTGGGCCTTCTTAGATACCTTGACAAAAAGCATGTTGATGTGACCTTGAAACCAATTTTTATAAGCACGGCACTTGCCAAATAAGTTGTACAAATTTGGGAGTGATTTGATATTTTCACATAGGACTTTGAGAAGCCCAAAGTTAGGGTGGCCCACTATTGGCCCCTCTCCCTTGCTAATGCATTCATCTAGTTTTATTAATTTGTTCAAATGAACCAATAGAAGCAAAGAATTAAAATAAGTGTACATACTATGATCTAAAATTTATTTCAATATATGAAAACTATTTTTCTTTAGTTATATTGGATCATAGTATGTACACTCATATTAGTATGAGGTAAGCATTTTGACTAATGTATCACTATTTAATACTATTCACTTAAAAACACTATTTCTAAATAGTATAAAGTTTGTCTATAATATGTCTAGTCAATTATGCGCTAGTAAAAAGTGGAGCTATTTGATTTGATTGATAGAGTCATAGAATTGATATTTTTGTCGTTTAATATATTAATATATTATATACTATAATAATGTTATAGTAATAATAATATAGTATATAATTAGTATATTATTGTTAGTATATGTTATATATCTATATTATATATAAATTAATATTTACTATATAATATAATAATAATCGTAGTATAGAATATATTAATATTAATATTATATATTTATAAAATATATATTAAATTCATTATGTGTAGATTATATATATAATTAAAATTATATAAATATATAATTCTTGATATAGTATATATAATTACTACTAATATAATTAATTTATGATATATATAATCATATATTAGCTATTAATTAAATAATAATATTTAATATACAATAGAATATTCCTTTCAAATATTTTTTTCCTATTACACATTTAAAAAATGTATTGCTACTACTTAAAGTTAGTTACATATTAAACAAAAACAATCTCTTCATAGCCACCTTCATAAATTTTTTGAACGAAGAATGAATTGCACATATCCAATACAAAAACACAATTGCAACTGAAATGATCTTTGTTCTCTTCAAAAGTGCTTGGTTTCTAATCTTCAACAAGTAGAATCAATGCATCATCTTCAACAAGCATAGTGAATATTTGTAAATGTTATAAGCTTCTCATCTCAACATATTGACTATAAACTTCAATTATATAACTATTTATTAAAAGTTGTAATATATTGATTAAAGTGGTCTACAAATAGACATTGTGTATATTATTATCAATTATATGCATTTATACTCATGTAATAATTATTATATGTAAATATCATTAACAAACAACATGTTACACATTTTAACAGAAGGAATCGGACGCAATGCATTTCTTGTTTATTATTGTGAAGCTCTTCAGAAGGAATCGACATGTCAAATGCCACACTCACTGGTTTTTGAGAAAAAGAAATTTGGGAAGTATTAAAAAGAAGCAAGAGACATTCATCTTTCCATATTAGCTAGGATCTAAGAATCCATAGGTGATAAGGTAGATATTAAATTAGTATTGAATGCAACAAAATCCATGGAAAATATTTTGGACTTGAAATGCATTTAACAACAATTGAGATGTAATTTAACATATGGAATTCTCTTCCACTCCAATCTAACCAATTATAATTATATTTGTTAAGAGGGGGGATCAATTAAGTAAAAATTTGTACCAAAACCTTTTCCTTGCAATGATTTTATCTAGATGGATTTCTAACTGTATTATAGGATTTGATTTATTTGTTAGTCCAACAACCTTTTGTTAGTTTTTTTATTGGCCTTTTTTAATAAATAAGAGCCTTCTACCCATTGTTATCTATCCTTAGACTTTATGAGCCTTATATGTAGAAATGCTTTCTCAATTTTCCTACTTTTAAATTATTTGACCTACCTATATTCATGTTTGTATAAATCATATTTTATATTATGTAATCATGCTAAGATATACTTGAATCAATATATTTTAAGTCATGATTACTTATATCCTTCTTCATCTATTGTTTATGAATGAATGGTCTTTTGCATTTCCATGATTATGCTTAAACTTTAGTTTTTATAAAATATTGAATAGTGTAATAGATATTCTATAAAGAATTTGCAAGAGAATATATATTCTAGTTCATCACCTAGTTTATTTTTTAGTCATTTAATTTTATCATTTCTCTTTTTATTTTTCTCATGTATTAAGGTTAGCTAAAATAGACAAGGAAATAATCTATCAACCCTAAATCTTTTCTTACACTCTAGGTCTTGAACATTTGTAATACTTTCTATGTTAATGCTATATAGGAGGTAAATTGTGTAAGATAATTCTAAGAAACAAAAATATTTGATAGGATTGATAGGACAAGAGTTCCACTTTGGTTAATATTTTTCTTAAAACATTAAATTATTCACTTCTTGAAGCACAATAAATTTATTCACCCAAAGATTCTACTAAACAATGGAAATCAAAAGTCTATGAGATCAAGAATGTCTTTGATTAATTGAGCAAGGGAAGGGCCCTGATCCCATGGTTACAAAGCCAAAATATCAAAAAAGAAAACAAGCTAGGGAGAACACCACCAACCAACAGCAAGTCCAGGGTGGTACTTAGGCCCATTATCAAAATAGTAACCATAGAGCCAACATACTTAATCAAAAAAGGAATACTACTACTAAAGAAGTTAATACTATGAAGACCATTTATAAGGTCCATCAGAGTCCAACAAGTTTTCAACCATAAAAAATCTATATTAAAATAGCAGCCTGAAATGTTAAAATAGAGAACCAAAAAATGCATGTCAGCCATAACCAAAAAAGAGAAGTAAATCCATTACTTGGATTTATCAATCATGTCCCAATAATCTCCAATATGGGAGACATACTCCCTCCAATCAGGTCCCTCATCCTCGGCCTGGTCTTTCATTTCATCAGTCTTTCCCATCCTCTTAAGCTTTCTTCTAATCTTGGTTTGGCCCAAGACAGTTCCAACCATAGCCCTGCGCATGAGGCCATTTGTCACCCTCACCAGAGTAATAATGGCTTTCTCCATGTCATCCATTTGGACCTACATGTAATTCAACATGCTTTTCAAAAAGAGTATTAGAATCATCAACAACATTATTTTCTTTATCAATGTTCTCAGTTTCAGGAGCTTTTATAGTTTCATTCCTTGGCTCTTCTTCAATTTCAACTTCTTCCTCCTCGTTTTCTTCTTTCTCCTCCTCTGTTTCCTCCTCCCCCATATCATAGGTTGTGTCTTCAAAGTACATATCCTATGTATCATCATCAATCTGAGCCTCAAACTCTTCCACCTCTAATTCTTCCTCCTCTTGTAATATGGCTTTCTATTTCCCCTTTTTTTCTTAGGAAGTAGCCTTTGTAAGGCGAGCAAATATTTGGCCTCCATTATCCAGATTCAGCTTCCTATCCTCCAGTTCCTTCGATTGAAAGTCCTCTTTTTCTTCACTTATAGTGATGACCTAGTTTTTCAACTCTTTTTTCAGTTTCTTAGACTTTGGGAGTTCTAGAAGAAATAGACAATGTGTGTGTTTTTCAGGAGTAGCTTTTACCAACTCAAGCTCAATGGAATGTTTAGCAGGATTTTTCATATCCATAGGGGTAGAAGGGTTGGTAATTTTAGTAGTAGAGGAAGAGGTATTAACAAGGTTATTCACATTTCTTTCAACAATTAGGGGAGGAGGCCTAGGGTTAGGCTTTTGAATAGGGATAGCCTCTACTAAAGGTTCAACATTTTCCCCAGCATTTTGATTCTCAAAATCCTATCTAGCTGCCAAGGGACTACCATGTGGGTTCATAGAAAGAGCATGTTTATAAAGGGTGAACATTAATCCTTGGTGCAGGGGAGGGTTTGCACCCTTTTCTATGCTTTGTTGCAGAGAGGAGAGCAAATAAAATGGAAAATTTATACTCATTGTGGAAAATATGATTTAATAAAGGAAAGTGGTATGCATGAATAGTCATATATCTACCTTCAAGAGTGAAATAATACATCACAAACATATTGACCAAAGCATAGGGTGACAAGAGTTTAAGCCGCGCATACCCATTTTGGAACCTAGTGAGATTTTTGCCATCATGAAGGAAGTTATCAACAAAGGACTGGTAATCAAATCCACTCTTCTTTGCCATATTAATTCCCTAGTTTTCTAGTCTCGTTGTGTCTGCTATAAACTATGTTGTCACCTTAAATCTAACTAGGCATATAGTTACATTCCCCTTTCTCCATGAGTTGGTGAATTTCATCATTAGGTGCTCATTGTACCCTTTCATGGCTTTAAAAAATGGCACCATTCTCGCTCTACTAAAAAGCCTCCAAAGATCAGTGTTTTTCCTTAGAGCCTAGCAATTTGATGGTTCAGTTTGTTTACAAGGCCCACCCATTTTTTAGCACTGTAATATTTTAGGAATAATTTTTTGCGATCCTTTCCTCATAACAACACAAGACCCTAGTATCCTTCTAATCTTGCAGAACACACTTTTGCTAGCAATTTGAAAATAATCTCTTTTTGAAATAGAGTTCAAGAACTTTCTAAATGAGATGGTTGTTATCCCATTTCCTTGAGCTAAAAATTCATTATTATCTTTACACATAATAAATGCATCTTGATTATTCATAGCAAGCCAATCTTCAAGTTGGAGGTTAGATTTGACATAAGGCCTAATGCTACGCTTGAATTTGACACTAGCCTTTGCATTGATAAAGTCCATGTGATCCTTTATGTTCACAGGAATGAAATAATAATTACCTTTCTCACTTGGGAATATCTTCAAGCTCATAGTCATACCAATTTTTTCATCATCATTCTAAGAGCCCTTTATGAAATGATATTGCATAATCCTCCTATGTCGATCCCTTTTCTTAGCATTATAATTTGTACACATTTTCATATTTTTCTTTTAGCACTTTGTCTTTCAATGACAAAGGAAATTGGCTATAATCCCACCGAGTCCACCTGTCACACATAAGTGCTTCATTGGCCGCATAGTTAGCTAAGAGGTTTCCTTCTCTAAACACATGTTGAATGTGACACTGAGTAAAGAATCTCATTAGGGACTTGCAATTGTCAATGATGTCTTTTAATTCTCAAGGGGTCGCAGCATCACCATTCAATATGTCCACAATTAATTTGGAGTCTCCTTCTAGAATTACCTTCTTAAAACCATATTCTCTTAGAGTATTTATACCTCCCCAAACAACCATTTCCTCTGCTTTATTATTGGTGCACACTCCCAGTTTTCTACCTCACTAGACCTCCCGCCCCATCCAATCTATGATTACCTTTTGAGCACCCATAAAAATTGCATTTAATCCAATCCCTTTTAGGAGGGACCCAAATAGTAGTCTTCTAGCCAAAATTGTGGCCCAATTAAGATTAGTAAGGTCCTTCTTTAGACCCCAAACCTACTTAATTCTCAATTCTTTATAGGTCGTCCAGACTTTTGAGAAGCTGTATCCTCCAACTTCCATATTTTCCTATATTTGGGTCTTAATGATCATGTTGACCTCATAGCTACTTCTCTTAGCCTCCCTAAAAATTCTATTATTCCTTTCCTTCCAAATTCCCCAGGTTATGAAAAGGGGGGTTTGATTCTAGAGATCCATTATGACCTTATGGGAGAAAGGACAGTTGGACCATCTTTCAACAAATGTCTTCATTGTTGGGGGAAACACCTAATCAGTGAACATTGGGAGGAAAAATGACCACACTTCTCTAGAGTACTGACAATGGAAGAAAATATGCATTACAGACTCTTCATCCTACTTACATAGGATACATCTATTGACAAGTTGAAATCCTATCCTCACAAGGTTATTTATAGTTAGAATTCTGCCATGAGAAGCAACCCACTAGAAGTAGTTAACTTTCAGAGTTAGGCTTTTTATCCACACTTTGTCCCAGTGAAGATCTCTATAGTCTATTAGAGGTTTCTCCAGATCCTTATAAGCATGTTTAACAGAGAAGAAACCAAAATAGTTCCCCTTCCACAACCATTCATCTTTCCTTTCATTAGAGAACCAAGTCACCTCCCTAATGAGACTATGTAACCTTTGCAGAATCAGCTCCCAATTAATCTACCTCTGACCTCTCAAGTTGGCACTCCTAAGAAGCATATTAAATTCATTCCATTTTGGTTCTTCAGGCTCCTAATTGATATAGTCCACCACCTTTTTACCACATATTCTTGTCAGGATTTATTTACTTGTTGAAGCCTTCTAAGGAAGAGAGAGGGGAATCCTCAATCCAAGGGTCTTTCTAGAAGTCTATGTATTTTCCATTGCCAATCCTCTTTCTCACTCCCATTTTTAAAACATTTTTTACTTTGATAAGATGGTTCCATAAAACTGGCATGTTAGGCAGATTAGTAGTAGAGAGGAAACAACCCAGTTCTTTGTTCTTTAGATATTTAGCTTGGAAAATATTCACCCAATCCTTAGACCCTTCCAAGATATTCCATCTCATCGTGGTAGTAATGGATTTGTTAAACATTTTGATTCTCCTTATCCCCCAACCTCCAACATTTTTAGGAGTACACACTTTCTCCCAACTAACTAGCACCAATCTATTTTTCTCTTATGTTCTAGACCACATGAATCTTCTTTGAATCTATTCTATTTTATCCCCAATGAAGGTCAGGATTTTAAAGAGAGACAAATAGTAGACCAGAATGTTCTGTAGAGAAGCTTTTAGCAATTGTATCTTCCCATCTAAGCTTAGAAGTTTACCTTTCCAACTTGCCAGCTTTTTTTGGACTCTTTCAATCAAATGATTCCAATAGTTATTATCCAACTTTCTTGACATCAGAGTTAGCCCAAGTTAGGCCATAGGAAGAATAGTTTCCTGACAACCCAAGATCCTCACCACTCTTTCCTTCACTACATGGTCAGCATTGAATAAATATATCATACTTTTATCATAGTTAATATGCTTACTAGAGATAGGATCATAGTCATTCAAAATAGATTTACATTGGCTAGTTTCCCCAACCAAGGTCTCACCAAATGGGATAGTATCATTAGAAAATTGTTGGTGAGAGTCAGGAAATAGAGACGAATCAACTTTAACACATTTAAGGGCCTTAGAAGCAATTAGCTTTTGGATATTCCTTCCTAGGACCTCAACAACAATTATAAATAGATAGGGGGAGAGGGGGTCTCCTTGTCTTAGGCCAAGACCACATGAGAAGAAACCTTGGGGGACACCATTAACAAGAATCGAGCACATAGGGGAGGTCAAACAAGCAGTGAGCAACTTAAGGAATCTGCCCTCAAACCCAAATTTCCTTAGAACAACAAAGAGAAATGGCTAGTAAACTCTATCATAAGCCTTAGAGATGTCAATTTTCAAGGCCATCCTAGGGTTTTTGCTAAGATCCATTGAGTGAAGGATTTCATGGGTAGTGATAACATCTAAAAAATTTCTACCTTGGACAAAACCTTTTTAATTCGGGTCTATCATTTTGCATAACATAGCTTTAAGTATGTACACAAGAAGCTTAGAGAATATTTTCTAGACAATGTTGCAGAGGCTAATGGGTCTAAAGTCCTTAACAAAAGAGGTTTCTTCTTCCTTTGGGATAAGAGAAATAAAGGTAGCATTCAATTGACTTAGGAGTCTCTCTAATCTAAAGAAATCTCTAGTAGCATTGAATAAGTCAGTCTTAACAATATCCCAGTAGGTTTGAAAAAAGGCAGGAGGGAACCCATCGGGTCTCAGGGCTTTGTAAGCTGCAAAGGAGAAAAAAAACCTATTTAACTTCCTCCATAGAAATAGCGTTAGTCATAATCTTAAGGTCTTACTCATATATAACTTTAGGAATCACTTCAAGGAAATCATCATATACCTGATTAGCATCCCCTTGAGCATTCTAGAAGGAGGAAAAGAAGTTGACAACTTCCTCGGAAATTTCTTTTTTAGTCGAAACCATGGAGCCATCTTCTTTCTTAAGCATTCTTATCATGTACTTGCTTTTGTGTTTCATTGTAGATTGGTGGAAGAATTTGGTGTTGCGGTCTCCTTCAGTAAGCCACTACACATGAGACTTTGGCTTCTAGAAAATCTCCTCCTGTTTGTTGACCCTAAACCATTGGGATCTTAGATCGCGTTCTTGAATGCAAATTTCATCATCCACAATGTCGGTCTCCCTTTTATCTTACACATCCTTTAAGATATTTCCCAGGGATTTTCTGGTTTCAAAGATATTACCAAAAGTAACTTTATTTCATCCTTTCACTCTCTACTTTATTCTTCTTAGCTTCTCCACTAAACAAAACATGGGGGTGCCTCCCATTGGTTCAGTCCACCAATTTTTTATTAAGGCAAAAAAATCAAGATGAAGGCTCCACATTATTTCAAATCTAAAAGGGAATGGTCCTTTATTGTGATCAACATTTATTTTAAGCACAATAGCATTATGGTTTGATCCATATCTCGGGAGAGCTGAAAGAGAGAAATATTGGGAGATATTCCAATTTGAAGAGGTGAGAAACCTATCCAACTTTACTTGAATCAATTGATTTCCAAGCCTTCTATTGGACCATGTGAATTTGGATCCTTGTAGCAAAATATTAAAAAGTCCAACTGAATTTAAGAATCTAGCCAACTCCATCATACTATAAGTATAGTCATCCAACCCCCCCCCCCCAACTTTTTAGAGGGTAGAAGAGGGGAGTTGAAGTCACCTCCCAACATCCAATACTTGTCCTGTCTACTTTTAATAACATCATTCAGAGAGTCCTAAAGCTACAATTTTTCTTTGCTTAAGTTGGGAGTATAGATATTGATTAAGTTATATTTCTCTTGAGAAGAAAGATCTTCCAGAGATACCATTAGACTGTTCCTTCCAGCAAAGCCCAAAGTTCCTTTGAATTTTGAAGGATTCCAGAGAGTAACTATACCCCCTGAGGCTTCTTCCACCTCACTAACAAATAAATTCACACTAGGCCAAACATTCAAAATCGCCTTGTCAAAGGTCTCTTTCTTCATTTTGGTTTCTTGAAGAAGCAAAACATCCACTTTGTTGTCCAAAATATAGGTTTTGACCAAAAATTATTTGTAAGGGATATTAAGGCCCCTAATATTCCATGAGAGAAACTTCATTAAGGAAACAAAACAATTACAACGACATCAAAAGGCTATTACAAATACAGCTAGGACTACTTCTTTTTGGACTTTGATCTCATAATCAATTCCAAGGTTCTTTGTTTGCCAGTAGCCACATCCCTTACAGTATCTTTGTTCCTATAATCCTTTTGGGAAGGTCTTCCAACCTTGTTTCCCCCTCCTACATTTGGTTTCTTTTTCTTTTTAGACTTATTTGGAGCTTTTAGTCATTCTTCTTCATCTTCTCTATCACTAGGGTGAGAGGGAAAGCCCAGAATGGCCAAGGATTCACTCAAGATTCCACCCTCCTTTTGAGATAGAAAAGAAATATCCCCCAAGGACATAGAAGGTTCTAAAGAAATAATTTCACCTTCTTTCATCCCTACCCCTTCATTAGCAATGAGGAAGTCTTCCTTTTGGACAAGCATGTTGACCTCCTTATTGGATTTTCCCATCTCATCAGTAACTTTTAGTCTTTCCTCCTCTTCCTTTGGGTTTCTTTCCTTCAAAAACTTTTGGGTTGCGATTCTTACATCTAGGCTACATCCTTGAAATCCTTACTACCCATAACTTTGGAAACACTAAGAGGCTCGATATGGGTAACAACTAGACCACTAGAAGGAACATCCTTCTCTTGAGCGAAATATTTTTCTTGGACAAGAGCTTTCTTAAGAGGGCAGGCAGCAGAGACATCCCTAGAGATCTTAGGCTCCTACTTAGTAATAGATTGCAAGACATCGTTGGGCTCCTCAGCTAACCTTTTATTGCAAGAATCTATCAAATGACTAAATTTCTTGCAAATATGGAAGAATTGATGAGCATTTTCATATTCAAGAGTTTGGGACCAGTTTCCAAATTTTGACTTCAGAAGAACAGAGGTTGGTAAAACCGTATTAACAACATTAAAAAAAATACGGGCATAAACTAGTCTCGAATTCTCTTGTGTAATCTTGTCAATCGCTAAGAGGCTACCAAAAGAGTTAGCTATCCCTTTTAGGATACTCGTCTCCCAAAAATCAAGAGGTAACCTAGGGAGGTGAACCCAAGTAGGAGCCATGGTCCTCAGGTCTACAGAAGGGTCAAAACCCAATTTCCATTTGCAAAGAGAGAGGAAGTTTTTAAAGCTAGCATCATAGGCCCAGGGGCCACCCGTAATCACTTTTAACATGTCTTCATAAACCACAAAGGAGAAAAGGAAAATACCTTTTGGCATAGCGTTGATAGAGACACTTCCTTTTAGGTTCAAAACTGAAGTAGCCCAGAGACGTACCTACTCAATATTCGGCTGATAGGCCAAAAATGTACCAACTAATGCCAACTTGAGGCCATCCATTGCCTTCATCATCAAAGCTTCAGGGATGTCAACTTTCCAACTAGTGACAAATCAAGAAGAAGACTCTGAAAACCTTTTTCCCATAGCTAGCGAACTGACACCCACCATTTTTTCCACAAACAAGGTCATTTTTTCTTCAAAGAAGAAAGATTCTAACCCGAGAGATGGGGATAGAGGAAACTTTCCAGAAGTACCCCCAGTCCTTCCCCCAGGAGAAAGGATAGAGGTACGAGGAGGGAAACCAACATGGGGAACAACAACATTAGAAACTTCCAGAGTAGACATAGTGCCAGACAAAGGGACAACATTCCTAGAATGGGGAGCCTTCTCAGGGCCCCCACCTGACCAGCCCATGAGGCAGTCAATTCAAAGAGGGAATGGAAAGATTCAAAACAGCAAGAGTGGGAAAGTTGCAAAGAGAGAGCCGATTTTTTGTTTAATGGTTTTCTTTTATTTTATTTTATTTGTTTTATTAACTCCTCAAAGAAGACCCAACCCCATCCTCAATCTTAAGATAACTTGGTAAACATAATACTAATTTTTAAAGTCATTTCCCCAAGCCAAGCTCATATTCCCTTGGTTAATCAATATCAACCTCATAGGAGAGCTATGTGAATCCTAGGATAGAGAAATAAAACTTTTGTTACATGGGATAATTATATCCTTATAGTTTCTCATATGATCACAATTATATGAAATCCTATCCTAACATCTACCTTAAATATTATATCCTTTTATACAGGATAAAATATTTTAACTCCTACTAATCATATACAAGACATTACTAATTTGTGTATTGTTCTTGATGGCATACATAAAGATGCAAATATTAGATGATTTGTAGCCCCTTTTAAAGGAAAATATGTTATATTAGTGTAGACACCTAAATATGTCCATGCTTGACTACACTAGACCTCACCCTATCCTAACCAATTAATTAAATATTTATTATTTATTTAATTATTCACCTTCATCCCTCATCTTTAATTAAATATATTTATATTTATTTTATTATATTTTAACCTTATCCCCAAATCCTCCAACTAAATCAATTAATTAAACCCTACTTAATTTATTTAGATTAATAAAATTCATCACCATTTTCCCTAATATTTAGTTCCACCTCACCCTCAATACTTTTCCATTCAATCCTAGCCATTGAATCCATCTACATGGATCAAGATCTAAAGTTTTCATCACTCGACAATTGACCTAACCTACCTACTCTACCCCTTTCTCACACATGCAAATCCACCCTACCTCTTACACATGTCATAAGTTAGTCACCCTACTTCCCTCACTTGTCCATTCCACATGTGTGACCACACCTATCTATTACACCTCCATTTCTATTAAAACACTTGTCACAAAGCTAATCCCTTAAACCATGTCCTCACTCTCATTCAATCTTATCCATCCATTAGGCATGGCATCTTGACCCTGCATTTTCACCATCAAGAATCTATAAATAAAGGTATTTTCTCTCATTTTTAACATCTCTTCATATCATAACTACATGATGCCCTATCTAATATCCAATCTAACTCCATCATAACATCATGTTGTTGTCTAAACAATCTCATTCCCCCCCCCCCGCAAAAAAAAAAAGAATAAATCAAGTGAAGGATGGATCACTCACTTTAGCTCAATCCATGAAATGAGAAGGTAAAAGGAAAGGTTATTTATGTTTCATTCATTTTATCTATTTGTATCTTTTACACCTTTCATCATCTTCAATTAGTATAAAAAAAATTCCCCCAAAATCTATAAATTGGGATCAATTAGGAGCAATATAAAATAGCCATTTTAGAGAAGTGTTGGTGTGTAAGGAGTTTTTTGCCTAGCTAGTTCATCACTTAGGTCTTATTCACACTATTTACTTAATTTTACTTAGGGTACACATAGGATAGTTATAACTTTATGTCTCAAGTCATAATATTAAGACACATCATAATCTTATGCAATCCTATGTTCACCTTGGCCTATATAATCAAGGGGTTCCCTTTAAAATCTCAATCAATCTATTATCATTGTATATGTGTATCCTTTGATATTGGAAGATTTTACAACTTCTTTCTTTTAAATTATGTGAGAATTTGATCTAGGCAAAGAGGTTTGACATATATAAACATTAAATTCCACCTTTGCTATTTACCATTTTACATCTTCTATTAGGGCATCATTTTGGGCATTTTACCTAGGTTTTTTATTCATTACCCATCTATTCATATGGTTTCTTGTTCTAATGATTGAAAGGAAGTAGGTAATGTGGAAATGCTTCCTACACTAATATTTTGAGGAGAGAGTTGTGCAAATTTCAATATTTTAAAAATTAAATAGAAAAATAAATATGTACCATAATACATAAACACAATTAAATACAAAATTAAAAATATATACCATTACACAAGTGTATGTGGGGAAAACCCTTTTGAAAAAAGAAAAACCCACTCCAAAGTAGCTCAATGTATTATTTAGTAAATCACAATTACAATAAGCTTGCAGAGAAAGCCTTCACAAGAGTATCACCAACTAGAGATTTGGAGGAAATCTTATAGCTTTAAAGTATCTACAAAAATCTACACATAACTTCCATCTCAATCACCTAATATAAATGAGTTAAAAACCCAAAACCATCAAATGGTAATTAGAAACCCATGAGCTAAACCACCCAAAAGTGGTGCCCAAATTATGCCCCAGCCAAAGATGCCTTATGATGTGTCATAACATACATCATAAGTTGGACAATAGGTGTAACTCGAGTCCCTTTACATTTCCTTTATGTTTCTAATAATATTTTGCATTTCCTATGTAAACTTATGGAATCCATAACTTTTGATCGAGTGGATTTATTGGGCCCATTTTTTAAAATTGAATTACTCGAGTAGATCTACACAAGATGGACCCTTGTAGGTGATGCTAAGCAACTAGGAATTTTTATCTTGACCAAAAGCCAACTTTATAGCCCATAATTTGTGTTTCTACATTTCATTTTGAAAATCACACCATTCATAATCTTAACATTAGGAGCAAGGTTGAGAAACATTTCCAACAAGAACTAGGGTTTTTATTGACCATTTTTTCCTAATTTTCTATTTTGGTTAATTTTTTAAATTCTTAAGATAATAATATTTACTAGGATTTTCCTATAATGTCTTAAATTTTAACCCTTTTCAATTCTTTTCAACCTCATTTCATAACGAAATTTAAATCTACATGGAGATTGAAGACACAAAGCATAATTTGATAGAAATTCAATTTTAATTTTTTTAATTAATAGCAATTTGAGGGTACAATTTCACTTAAAGATTTGATTTGAGATTAATATTATCATAAATTCCTTGAAACCCTTTGTAAATTTCTTCTCCAATCACTCTCTACTCCACTAGCTTGTCCCTACTTCATAATGCTTCCTTTTTCAAAAATAGACAATGAGTTTTCTAGTTCTTTTCTTCGTTGATCACTAAGGTAGCAAAGACCTCATAATTCACTTATTAATTATCACAAATTATTGATTTTATTTGGTTTATATCCCTATATTAATGATAATTCATGTGGCATTTAACTCTAGGATAGCAAGTGAAAATCATTAATGCTCGAGTGGTAAGATTTTTCAAAGTCCTTTGTCAATTTTACAGAATTGGGAACAAAATATGGTTATGGATTTTGGATGTTAAAAATATCCACATCCAACATCCTTTTCCACATGAAATTCCCATAAAATTCACTCCTCTTGCTATTGAATACCTTGCCAAAAACAACAAGATGACTAGATATAAAAGAGCAACTTAGAACCAATTTGATTAGGGTTGATTTTTTACAAATTTTTCTCTTTCAATTATTTTTATTGTTTACCTTATTTGTGGAGAACATACAAATGTTTGTACCTTTAAGATTATGCAAGGTCATGTCTAGTAGTAGGTATAAAACTTGCAAATTCATTATAGCCTTTTGATAGAACATTTTGAAGATTTTTGTGTAGGATCTTAAGGAAAAATTGTTCACTCTATAAGGCATGATGAATCTTAAGGATATTAGTAATCATAGGTAATTAATATCAAGAACCTTTTTCAATTGACTAGAGAGTTTAGAAACACTAACTCAAGGGACAAAACCCAAAAATTAAGAAAAAGTGAAATAAAAAAGAGGGGGTCCTTATTTTTTCAAAAGAAAAATGGGGTGTGTCGTAAGGAGAACAACATCACCTTATATTTCCTTTTGATCTTGAAAAAAAATCATTGTTGGCAAATTTTTTCTATATTGGAGAAAATTTATTTTAATTTTTTGTTTTGTATTAGGTTGTTTATCCATTCATTATTAAAAAATATTTCTTAATTACAATTTTGTAGTTTTTTGAATCTAGTAGTTCATGTGGATTATTTTGAAAAGTGTAAACTACCAGACCCAAGAGGGGTCACTTGTGGGTCGTACAAGGGAATAGATGGCTTAGGTAATTCTATTTGTAAGAATGGGAAATGCAAAAGGGAGCAATATGGGGAAATCATAATCCATTACCCAATATATTATGTGAAATTATGATCACTTAATTTTACCTCTTAGAGGTTTTCCCCCTTAAACAAAAGAAAGGTACATGTATGGAGGAGTCCTTAATCATAGATCATCATTCTAAATGGTTCCTAGCTACTAGAATTATTATTATTAATTATTTGATTCTATCATGTTTTCTTGCAAAAGGTTACTTTGAGGCAAGCCCTACTAATGTGTTTTCCCCATAGTTCTATTATGGGTACCTTGTGGTGGGAATCATGTGTTGTGTTGATTGGGATGTGTGTTATTGGTTTATAATTGTATGATGTGCATTATCAACTTAATTATTTTATTTTAAGGTTATGTTTTATTTGTGAATAGCTACAAATATTAAATAATTTGGTAACTATTAATGCTTATTTTGTATGCTTTATTTATATGTTGGGTACTATGTAGATTTTTTCTTGTATAATTGGCAAAGAAACATTGTAAAATCTTGCATCCTACAAATAGTTGACTTGTTGGGTTTTTTGTGATTTTGAGAACTATCACATGAGCATATATTTGGTTTTGCCACTAGTTGATGCATTGGTATATACTAACCTTTTGTGACTTAAGAGGAGGGGAATGTAAGGTCCAACCATGTTGCAACCATAATTGTATTTTTTGTACCTATTTTATGTTGCATATATTAGGCTTATCACATGTAGATCTTAAGTTATAGTGTTTTTATTGTGCTATTGATGTACTAACATATTCTACAAACTGTTACTTATTTGGTTCATGAATTCTAGTGTTTTTACTCCATTAATTGACAATGAGCTATGCTTGGATCTTGCATGTGTGTTTTATGATAATGTTTCCACAGTATAATTATAATTATGTCATGTCCCCTTCTCGTTGACATCTTTCGAGCACAGGATTAGCCTATCATACGACCCTCATAGGCTGATAGACTGGATAGAGGGTCATGTTGGAGCTTGGCTCAGCTTCAGTTGGCAGAGTTTGATCAGTTGGCTTTTGTTCAGGCTCATTCGGACACTTCTTGCATAAGTTGCTATTTTTAGCAGTTATTGGCAATCAACGTGGGACCCCTGCTATTTTTAGCAGTATGGATGGATCATGTTCAGAATCACTTCCTCTTTCATCAGCTTCAGATGGCTCAAGCATTGGGTGAATATTGAGCGAGATATTAATATTTAAGTGATTTAATTAAATATTAATTATTGGGGCATTATAATGTAAAGTTATAATATTTTATTATAACTTAAGTGATTTCTATAAAGGGGGTCTCCATCATCAGGAAGGGGCCATTTTGATTATATTTTATAATCAAAAATTACATTAAGGACTATTGAAATATTAAAAAGAATAAGAAGTCAAATTTTAATGATCCCTATTATTGTGGAATTCGCACTTCTCAAGGATATAGTGCATTTGCCTTGGAACTCAAGCCATTATGTCTATTGTGAATTGAAAATTGATCAAGTCTTCGTCAAAGAACATAAGCTTTAGGGTTTCGGTCTCGAATGCATTGGGGAACGAGCCATCTCCAGTGAGAGTGATTCATAGGGTGTGAAATATCACCTGATTTATTGCCAGTTGAGAGATTTCTTCATTCAGAAGAAGTTACAGAACATCAAAGATAATAAACATTCAAGGTTTCCACCAGAAGGCATATTTACACCAAGGTGCACCATATTTTAGAGTCTGGACATTGATTTCTAGGGAGCCGTACATTTTGCATTTATTGCTACTACAGTCGTACCAGTTGTACCTGGCTATACCTTCTCATAGGCCGTACTCTTATTCTTGAGAAGGGCGCTTCCTTGTTTGGCATCTAGTCTTCACTAGTAGTGGCGCCTATGCTCCTGGTATCTTCTTGCATCACCAGATAGAGGGAGAAGCTGGAATATAAGACAACCATACCATATCAAGCATAAAATCAGTCTGCTGCAATCAGGTTTTTCTATTGAAAGATCATTGTCTTTTTAATTTGCATGTATGTGGATATCATTTGTATAAGTTCCAGAAGATGAATAAATGATCTGGTATAAGGAATATCAATAAAATCTTTCACTTTCAGATAAATACTATTTTATTTGAATTTATTCAGTATTTATTGCAAAATCACATTATTCCATATTTATGCAAAAAAACCCAAAAACGTCAAAAAACCTAAAAGCTTCAGAAAAACAAACAAAACAGTCAGCTTTGAGAAATAGAGGAAACTAGGGTTTCTACAAATTATGACTATGAATTATTGGGTATGTTTTAGTATATGTGTATTTAGAGTTCCTTGCATGGTTTCTCACAAAAAAAATTATTAGATGAAACTTAAATAAATATTGAAATGATAGACTAAGGACCCACTTGTTTAAATTTTTAATACCCTTATGATTTGTTTCATCCATGGTGAGTATTGTATGCAAAATAGAAATTAAACTAGAAGCCACCTGTAGACATGCAAAATTAACATTATGCATTCGATCGGATTCAGTCAAATTAGATGTTGCATTAGGACCATTCATCAATTAATCAAGTGCATTTTCATCCATTCATTTATCAAATAAGCATAATCATTCAACCTTCATCTTGCATCATCCATTTAATTAAATAAATCAGGACTTCATTTAAATCAAATCCTAAATCATATTCCATCATTTTCTAATTTAAATAAATCAATTATCAAAGTCTTGAAAGTCAAATAATCTAATCAGCATTAAATCAGCATAATCATCATCTAACCCTGATTAAATGTTAATCCCATCCCACTTGCATTATCTAGATATCTCCACTTGCACAATAAATCAATTTTATTGATTTATTAAATAACCTCATTTTCCCTCAACAAAGTCAAACATGGCATTTATTGCTCTTTTTCCTTGTCCCCCTCTCAAAATTTATTGCAAATTTGAATTCAAAATTTCCCCCTCTTGGGCACACTTCCCAAATCTTGCACATGCATTAACCACTCACATGATGACAAGTCCTTATCTCATTGGCAAAATCTTTAGTCCCACATTGGTCCCTCTTCAACACTCAGCATTTGAAAATCTTTAAATACAAGCTTCATCTTTGAGCAAATCCTCCACAATTTATGCAAGGTTACTCTCTTCATTTGAGATTTGATCTTGTTCATCATCACTCCATCATCTCCATCATCTATAGCAATTTCATCATCTAAGCTTATTGATCAAGGATTGGGAAAGGGTCACTAGCACATGTGACACCAATCCAATATGAGATAGAGTTGGATTCTTGCTTCTTTGTGCTTTCACTTAGTTTAGTTGATATTTTGTTGTTTGGATTGCATTATGAAGCATGATTCAATATTTCATATGGATTCTATATTTGATTTGCTTGATTTAACAATACTCATGTTTGTTTGTTTTTGAGCAAAATGCAGATTTAGGGTCTACATAGTGGCGCTAGAAGGAGGGCAGCTTTTGAAGACATTCTCAACTTTTGCTGTGAACAGATTTTTCCTTTTACTCTAACACTTCTTACTAATGATTTGTGAATCACATAGATAAATCGGCCACACATATTTAAGATAAGATAGACTCAAATCAGTTATTAAGAGGTGTTGATCTCACTAGTCTTTATTTTTGGCTATTATCATTCTGGTTAAGAGAGGTGCATCATGTAGAGTTTTCTCATCATTTGTTGGAGAATAATCTGCATCAAAGAAAAGACTTGACTTAGGCAGGAAATATTTTCCATTCTTTTCTTTTTTTGTTTTGAGAAATTTCCTATGCTTTTGGTGAAGCTGCGTGTGAGTTAAGGATAACAATAGACAAATGAAGTAAAGCATTAGATAAGAATCAAAGGACTTTGTTTATGTTCCTTACTACAGGCTTTGCTCACCAGTAAAACATTTGTTCCAAATAACTTTTAAGTTGCGTGCCTGTGGCTATTCTGTTTGTATTTGCATATTTGTTTGAGTTACTTTCCAGTCTGTTACTCTGCTGGTTACGACATGCTACGAGGACACTGGAAAAGGTCTCACACTCATTTCATTGTGGGAAAGGTACAAAGGAAAAGCGAAGGCGAAAAGGTACAAGCGAACAAAGGCAAAAAGGAAAAGCGAAAGCGAAAAATCCACAAGGAGGAGGCTAGCAAACAAAGACGAAAGGGGGATGATTTTTTTTGAAAGCACAATGTGGCTTTTAACACTTTAAGTGTTGATCAACACTACTTCACGAAGTTGTTTATCCTTTCATTTTAGAACACTAATTTTCATTTGGGTCTAAAACGAACAATTTGATTTTCATTGCAAAGGACTTAAAACGAATCTTAGGACAAACTTACTAGAGTTCGTTTTGGGTTAAAAATTGAACAAGCAATCTTCATATTTCATTTAGTGCTTAAAACGAACTCACAATTGCTTTGAAGGTTATAAAACGAGCAAGTGTTTGAATTGTGTGATTATTGTCTTTTGAGTACATATCCTCTCCCCTTGCGCTTCGTGCGATCTAGGGTGCAAGAGAAACACTCAAAATACATTTTATTGCTTTGAAACACTTTAATTTGGGCTTAAAAAATTGAACATCTTGTGCGAGTGTGAGTAGGGGCATTTTCGCATACATTCTCTTTCTTTGTGCCATCAAAGATCGATCGAGATTCTGATTGTGTCTTTGCTCGCTTTTGTTTCCCATCTTAGAGGCACGCCTTGGGAAAAAGTACTCTCACCAATGACTGACTCAATCGGTAACACTCTAAAATAAGAGTATTTCAGTAAAGGAAGGGATATAAATGAGAGTTTTGGTCAAGCGCCATAATCACGCGGTTGGCTCCGACAGGATGGATTCGAAAGGGCACTCTTGCCGTATGGGTCAATCTCCACAAACGGAAAGTCCTTACTAGAACCCATGTGCTAAAATTTGCCAAAATCCTTAATCTATTTGTTGGTGCAAGAACGGTCGTTCTGAAGCCACCCCACACTCTTACAGTCTTCTAGTAGAGATGGAAAGCACACCATGGGAGTTTCATGGGTGTTGATGCTTGGCTGCCCCGATTGACGTTAATGAGCCGTGGAGGGGAGCCAGTGGGGTCAAGCATCTAACCATCCGCTAGGGATAAGCGTAGCTGGACTTGTCCAAGTGGGAATCCAACAAATATAGTCTTACACATCCATAGGGCTTGTAATTATTCTTTGTTTGAAAACACGGTGTGTATTCGAAAACATTTTGCAAACAAAAATTCAACATGATTCTCAAAATTTCAAACCCTCTTTAAGACAAATATCATTGACTCAATCCATATTCTTGCTTTCCTGCGGTTCACGTCCTTAGGTTCCTAAGCATTGGATTATACCTCGAATTTGTCTTCTTGAGTAAACAATAGGAAAACCCTTGCCTTAAGTTCATTGAATTTCCACATAAAATATCTTGTGGGGTTTAAGGAAATTAAGACATTGGACATCTTAGTTTGAAACTTTAATCAAGAGTGTGTTTGTGGTAAAAAAGTATTCATTAAGCAAAGATAACAAATTGGACCCCACACATGTGCTTGATATCTTTTGGTCATATTGGTCTTTTGATTGCTCTTAGAGAAAAGTGTGTTCTTCAATACCTTGGCCTAGTAAACAAAGTCTGTCTAAGTCTCTTAGGATCAAATCAAACACTTCATCCATCCAAACATTTATCAAAATTCATCCATCCAAACAACTTTAGAGCTTTGGAAACATCATTACCTAGACTTGGGTACATCCCTAAAATCACTTGTTTAGCTAGGTGTGTTTGGATGAATCCTTCCATGCACACTTAGTTAAATTATCAACCATCCTTTGAACAAAGTTCATCATCCAAATCAACCAATCAAAATCAAAATCCCTAAGTCTAGCATTGATACAAAGTCCCTAAACGTTCAACACTCATATCATTCACCTTTCATCCTTCATCTCGTCATTGATCCTAAGAACCTTAGAGGTCACTTTCATAACAAGGTCAAAACACAAGGAGAACATGGAATACAAACTTGATCCCTACGTCTTGAGTAATCCAAATCAATTGAATCTTGAAAGCCTTACAATTCCGATTGATTATCAAAACTCACACTTATACAATCCATACATGGGACCATTACCTTCGACAAATGTCAATAGAACAACAAGTGTGAGTGTGCCGAAATCAAAGATTGGAACACATTTCCCATTGGGAGATCTAAACCCAAAACTACAAGTCTATCAATTGAACAATCAATGCATGAACCTTGAAATGAACAATGTCATTCCACCAAATCCCTACAAACCAAATATGGATGTACCAAGTGCAAGTTTTGGAAACATGAATCCTAACTCAGAAAACTTTGGAAAAATGATTCCCAATACCAACAATGTTCATCCTATCATGCCAAATCTGAACATCATCCCAAATCAAAGCATTTTCCAAAGTCAATTTTCCCATAATCCCATTCAAAAACCGCAAGTAGGCATCCCAAATCCGCTTAAACAAAAGCCAAATCAACTATCTCAAGTGAGTCAAGATCAAAATCAAGAACAAATTTGGCGAGATCAAATTGCGGAACTTTCCAAAATAGTTGAGGCATTGCGCCAAGGGAAATCTCCACCACCATTACCTACATCATTCCTTGGTTTAGGGCTCCCCCCTTTACCTAACACCAATCACGCCATCCAAATCAATCCACCTACCATCAATCAAACCATCACGACAAATCCTTTGAATATACCATCGACATCACACCAATGGATGGTATCTAATCAAGCAACAATGTTGATCCCAACCAATCAAAATACGGTCTCCCAAATACCTATCACCTCGGTCAATCCAACCATCTCTATCACTTTGATCACTCCAACCACCACTATCACACCCATCACATCTCAACCCCTCACTACCATGATCGCTCCGAGCATATCTCAAACACTTGTGACTACATCCAACATGATTTCGAATCCACCACCACCCCCACCACCAACAATTTCCACCACATCAAGCAAATACGACGCGACATTACAAGCTGCTTTTCAAAAGGGATTCCAACAATATCTAGCCATGCAACAAGCAACACAAGCTCAACAAGTGCAACAATCCTCTCAAGTTTCCCAAGCCTCTCAAGATACCCAACCAACACGAGCACAAACACAAAAGATGACAACTATTGAAAACAAGGATCAAGATCAATCCATCACTGAGCACACGTTTACTTCATCCAATGATCAAATCGACATATGTCAAGAGTCACTTTTGAATCACAATCAAAATCCACCAACAAAACTCGATAATGAGCCAATTCAAGAAATATCAACATCACTTGACTCTATGGTCAAAGACATTCACAATCTCTCCACCGCAATTGTCAAAAACAATGATCAAAACATCTCCATCGAGGAGTACATTGAGGATGTATCTACACAATCCGATGATAAACTCACCATACATCAAGAGCCACTTTTTAGTGATCTCTTTCAAGGAGTGTTAGGGTTATTTGATCCTATTGACATAATGCACGACCCATCGACCTATGATCATGTTGAAAATGTCTCTACATCACCTTATGAGTTAGAGGACATATCTCAAGAAGTTATTCCAAAGCAAGATCAAAATCTTTCACTAAGGTCTAGCAATGGTCATTTTCAAAACATGTTGATCCCCTTTGACCTTATGGTTACAGATGCTGAAGGAACCTTGAACTTGACCATGCCTAATAACAACGTCCAAGAACCCTTTGTAAGAAATCCATCCTTTGAAGTTGCCCCATGTCAAGAACTTGATCCAAAGCATGTCGAAAGCAACTCCGAAATTAATCAAGATCAAGAATTTGTATCTTCAAGATACTACAATAATCTAATGAACACTCTCTTATCCATGCAAGATGATCATATCCATGTAGCACATACTCCTCCATCTACCCATGAGATGCTTTTCTACAAATGGAGCACGTCGTGAAGTCTTCATCTAGAACAAGATTTTGTTACTACAAAATGATTCTTAACTCCTACAATCAAATGGAGTTGTCAACATCGGGATCAAATAATCTGACTCAGATTGAGACATCATGAATAAAGATATCCATCATTATTAGCTGAGAAACAAGTCAGATAAAACATCCAGAGTTAGCAGAGCAGCAAATTGAAACGTCACCTACGGTGGTCATTTATCAGAGAGTGCATTCTCTACAAGAGATCTCAGAACAGGCAGAATCAAAGCATGAAGGTACTACTTCCACAATACTGGGGGCAACTTCGTCTCAAACAAACATCAACATAGAGAGCACGAAGAATCCTTATGGTGAAACCAATGTCAATACTACAACTAGTCCATCCATGAATCTTCATCCACCCATTACCTCGTCCACAAATTGGGACCAATGTCAAAAGAAAGATTTGAATCAAAGTACAAAGAATGTTATCAAAGAAAAAGAAGCTGAGAAGCATAATGGACAAATCAAATACACATGGATACCAAAGAATACAAAGAGAGATCATCCCTATCAAACTCCATCAGTCAAAGAAACTATGGGGCAAAATAAAAAAGGGAAAAGTATCCATCAAAGATGTCCGCGAAAGCAAAAGCAGGCTTTTCAAGCAACGTACAAGGTATATCAAGCAATGGGTCCTAATTCCACGCACACTTCCGTATCCACC